>JAKXYG010000169.1:107500-142500 GCA_025895645.1 Cardicola forsteri
AACACAACTGTTTGGGATTAATTATTAATCCAATTTTAAATTGTTTTATGAAAGAGATTATGATCATCATTTTTATTATTATTTTTATGCTCATAAATTTACATTTATTGCATATGGATGCTATCCACTTAATATTTAAAAAATATTTCAATAATTACAACTTGTTTTTTAGAATGCACAAATTAAAATTTGTATTTTTCAGTATGTTCTTAAGAAGATTTTTTTACTATATATATATATATATATATTGGAACAACCGGTTTTGATTTGTTAAAAAGCTTTATTCTAAGTATATGTTACAATAGACTTCTCCACGTGACGACTAACAATATCTCTATAAATCTCAAAGCAATAGAATGCCTTTTGAAACAAGCTTTCCAGCATTTGTGTTCAACTGCATCAGTAACAAAATATCCAATTTCCGCAACATTCTTAATTATTTTTCCAGTGTAAACCTTAGACTTATTAAAACGCCAACCAATAATATCCAAGTTTCAACTGCATCTCAAAATATAAACAAATTAGAGTTTTAGTGACAACACCAAGTGAGAACTGTCTACAACTTGTTACTAAATCAATAAAACCAAAAGTATTTTGTACTTTAAAATAGGTATGGGAGCAACAAGATAACAGTAGCAGTATAAACAACAACAAAGTTTCATAATGTAACAAAAACGTATGGGACAACAAAATGATTCTATACGTTTGAACATTTTGCCAACACATTCGTTTCATCCCATGGGACATTTATTTCCCAAATGATTTCTGACCAAAGTTTCTGTTGTCTACCCCAACCTTTCTTTGCCTATCATCAATTGATCATTCCGAAACCAAATGATTTTCTTCATTCTAATCGAAAATCTTGTAAATCGAAAATTGAACTTTTTTTCGGTTTTCACTCTAAATCTTTGCCCAAATTGCGTTTTCATATTGTTTATGCAGTAATATAAAGTTTTAGAATTAATATATTAGAATTGTCAGATTCACTTGAATAATAAATTTATTAGGTTTTTAAGTCACCAAGGTGCACAGTACATCTGTTTTGCATCCTTATTTGGAATTATCAGCAGCGCCTACCTTTCAAGTTTTGCACACACATTAACTTTAGCGCACGCTTTATCTGGTGTCAGGTAAGTGCTTTAAACCACTAAGTTACGTGTGGATGACCTTGAACATAGTATCCTTAAGTGCTGCTACGTTACTTCCGGTTTAGCAGATGAGAGAACCCTTTCACTAGGACTTTACCATATAGGTCCTTGCACACTGCCAGGTTTAATAGCCTATATAGTACGGTTCGGTTGTATTTATCAGTAGGATTTTTAAGGTATAATTTGTTTTAGAATTGCCATTGGTCGTGGTTTCAAGTTCATGTGTCTGTAAAACTTGAAAAGTAGGCGCTGCAGATAATTCCTAATAAGGATGCTCCTGGTTGACTTAAAAACTTAGTAAATTGATTATTCAACTGAATCTGACAATTCTAATATTACAATTCTAAAAACAAATTATTTCTTTAAAATCCATTGATAAATATTTTACACAAGCCATGTTTCTAACTCTGCGCTATATTGTTTTATTTATAATCTTTTCTAAGCCATTAGTATTTTTTTTTAAAGTGCACAATAAACACAAAATTATGTCAGCTATTCATTGCAAAGCCAAAACAATTGTTTTTTAAAATTTAGTTTAATCACTTGTGAATTAATGTCCTAACCTCGAATAATTATTCGCTAGCTTTCTTAGTGTTAAATGTTTCATTGTGTTTTTTTAGTTGTTTCCTTATTGTTTAATAATATATAGACATGTCAATTTAATACAGATAATTGTTTTATTTCAATGTTGATAGTAAACACAATAAATTATTGCAAAAAATGTTCAAAAACAACAACAACAATAACAAAACAATGACTTTGAAAAATAATAAACACTGTTTGAAAAAAGTGTTTCGATATTGGATTATAAAACATGCATACAATTTTATCAAATGCGTCATAAAAACGTTTTTTATTCATTTCCACGTAGAATAAAATTTATATTTGTGGAAATTGATTATTTTGTTTTAAAAATATGCAAGGTTCAATTTTACAATCTATCAACGTAACATTTTAAGGTTATTTGTGGTGTGAAGTTATCTAGAGTTGACATCTCTTTCCCAGCAAACTTTGTCAGCATATTTTGTCCGATGGGTGTTACTTCAATGCGTTTGGTACGAGAAAGGTTTAGTTGGGGGAAGGGGATATTAGTAGTAGCAATTAAGTGAGAACAGATTGTGATGTTTTCCATTAAACATTGGAATTAATAGAAAGTAAATAGATTAAAGTTACGTGTTTATCAGTTAGAAAGTAGGACAATTAATAATGTAGTATTATTTTTAAATAATATTTATGCACATTGTTGCATTATATATTATATTATACTTTGTAGACGAAATGGTAACATAATTAAATTATTAACAAAACAGTTTTTTAAATTTTTTAAATTAAAATATTTGCTACTTTCGGTTCTTATTTTTTCATTAGCGTTTATTTAAGAACAAGTTTTTTCTGTTTCAATCAGACATTTCGCCGAACTAGTGTTGAACGGAGGAAAGATTAGAGATAAACCAATCGAACCAGTTCCAAACATGAGTACAAAAAAAGGGTTTGAGCGCAAGATTAGTAACCTGAGTTCTACAAAAAAATTATTGTTGCTAACGGAACAACAGGAGGATATCATTTGGACTATTAATGTCAATATTTCGTTGTCCTTTTTCATTAACCTAAACAATTATTTCATAAGAAAAGCACACTTTTGTTCACTACATAACATTATTAAAATTAAACAAAGACAATTACTTGGTCAAATTCTTTATCTACTGCTTGAAAGATTCGCCAAAACGGTTTTAGAAAGAACAATTGATGATATCCAAAGAAAGGTTGGGGTAGACTACAGAAACTTTAGTTAAAAATTATTCGAGAAATAAATGTCCCATGGGATGAAACGAAAGTGTTGGCAAAATGTTTAAACACATAGAATCATTTTATTGTCCCATACATTTTTGTTACATTATGAGACTTTGTTGTTGTTTATACTACTACTGTTATCTTGTTGCTCCCATGCCTATTTTAAAGTACAAAACACTTTTGTAACAATAATACTATTACTACTACTACTACTAATAATAATAATAATAAATGCTAACGTTTCCTAATATATGTTGTGTTTTATATAGTTGCTCGGTTAAGTTGTTAATCATTTCCACTAGTTTTGTTTATCATAATTATTAAATGTTGTACATACTTGACGAGGCTACTACTCATATCGCTTTGAGCTTTGTAGAGGCATTGATAACCGCCACGTGGAAAAGTAACTATTGACAACGTACATTATGATTAAAGCTTTTCCTCAAATTAAAACCGGTTTTTCACAAAATAGATAGTGACTTGTGGGCTAGCCTATATATGTACAATTCCTTCACAATCAACGTGGATTAAGAAAATTAACACAAATGTGCTTGGGTTGTTTAGCGGTACATTACCTAAATCGAAACCGAGTAAACATCTATTCGAATTTCATCACCGACATTAAATGCGGACCCACGTTTGTCTTTACTGAAATTTCCACTGCTGAAAGATACGCCTTTCCGGTCGAAACATTAAAAATAATAAAAACAAATAATAATAATAATAATAATATATTGTGTTTTATATATTTGCTCAGCTACATTTGCTCTATATTTGCTATATTTGCTCAACTAAATTTAATAATTATTCCTAATTTTGTTTTTCATAATTTAAATTTTTAATTTGTCGCAGACTATGCTCGACGAAGCCACTGATCCGTGGGGCGTTAAAGTAGAACGTGTCGAAGTGTAAGTCACTATTGTGAATGCGTTTTTCATTTTAGAAGTAGTACATATATAGTATATATATAGTAGTATATATATATATGAAGTAGTATATATAGTGTATTGAAATTATTTTGAAGATAATTAATCAATTGTCTTCCACAAAAGAATCAATAAAAAAGTCATTTGTTTTGTTTTGCCAGGACTTATATGATACAAGCCATGTTAGAAGGAATTATTCATTTGTTTGTAACGTACAGCAGTTGAGGACACGGAGCAATTAGCGCTGATCGGATTCACTATAAAGAATAAATTTGCAGAATTAATTAGAACCCACCCGTAACTTATCAGTTAAGGCATTGGCGTGAGTTAAATTACTTGTTAGACTTGATAAGGATGCACTGCTGATAATTTCAAACAGTAATTATATATGTAATACATTTCTCTAAAATTGTTTTGTTAAAATTAAATTATATTATAAAATGTGTATACATATATAACTATAGATAATAATTTTTATACATTTAAAATATTTGTGAAGATTCAAAGCGTTTAAATACAGGTTCTCCTGTTTTTCAACTTGATGTTTCAGAATTCGACATTGCATTATACAAATGATTTTCGTAGCTAACTAAATTCAATTTATTTGAGCCGTTTACAATATATAACAGTTACATGTTTGCGTTATATACAAATTAATCTGTTAAGCCATTTACAATAAATTATTATTTGTTTTTTCTCGAGGTCATTGTATAAATGAGACGTATATTCTAGTCAAAGATTTTGCAATTTTTTTATGCCTATAATAATATAGAGAGCATTGTTGCACAAACTGTTATACGTAGAAAAGAATTACATAAAGGTGAAGAATTAAATATAAAATTAACGATTTTAACAATTCTAGTGCTACTCAAGTCACTATAATGTTTTTTGTAAAAATCGATTAAATGAAAAATTACTAATTTTTAAAGTACATGCAATTGAATTTTAATTGTTTATTTAAGTTAACTAAAGTATTTTAATTAATTTTATTTTTATACTTATCTCGATCAATTTTTTTTCATATTGAAAGTGTTTTTTCAAAAATATTAATTGTCGAACAAAAAAGGGGTTTTAAATGTTTATAAATGTTTTTTATTTTGATTCCATATAGAAATTATTGCATTGAAAAAATGTTTATTATCTCTTTAGTACTTAATAGCTACTAAAATATTTTTTTCATTTTTTAAGTATAATTATTTTGTTTTTTATCAATTCTAATTAAATCATATGTAATAACAAACATTGAAATTAACGCATAAATTTTGAAGCATAATAAATTAATAAATTCATATAAACAAAAATTTTATTATTATTGTTATTACTATATTATTACTATAATTACTATTATTACTGTAATTATTACTGACATTTATGTTATCAATAACATTATTATATTAATATTATTACTAGTATTATTACTACCATAATAATAAAAATTTTATTACTAACATTATTCTTATTATATTATTACTATGAATATTATTATTACCATAACAATAATTGTTCCTGACATGATTAATATTAATATTACTACTATTAATACTATTATTTTTATATTATTACCCTGAATATTATTATTACTATAATACTTATAATTGTTATAATTCTAATTATTATTAACATTACTGTTACTGTTATAATAATAATAATAATTATTATTATTATTATTATTACCATTATTAGAATACTACTATAAATGTTATTATTACTACAATAATGAATAACATTATTATTAGTAGTAGTAGTAGTAGCAGTACATTGCTACTATTATTACTATTTTTATTATTATTGCAGCTGTTATTATTATTATTACTATTATTACAAATAATACTATTATTAATAATATTATTGATATTATTACTAAGAATTCTTCGTTTTCTAAAAATTACAAAAAAAAAGATTTTGTTCATACCAGTTCCATTTAAATTTATGCACAAAAGGCTTATTTTCTATTGATTTATTAACATATCCAAAGTCATTATTTAACTTAACAGTATGTACGCACATTCCATGTATTAAAGTTATGGCACTAAATATTCAGCATGTCGAAGACTGAGTTTTTTGTCGGCTTATATTTGACCTTGACATTAAAAATGTTTCTCATTTTTCTCATATTGTGTTCCGGCATGGTAACCGTTTGTTGTCCGTGTAGCAACACACCTTTTTACAAAATTAGATTGCCGCCTCTTTTTTTAACCGGGCTTGTGACTGGTCACAAGGTAAAAACGATAAGAGGCCAGTTTGTATAAAACCGTCTTTGAAAGGAGATTATGTCATAACCCTCCTAAAAATGAGGCTTAAAAGTGCGATTAAAAGGACATACTCATTGATCCAATTGAGAATATTATGTACCACAACAGGTCTGCCTTTGCCCAACGTAAAAACAGCCAAAGCAATGTTCTCCACCTCTCATTGTATCTACCACTTCACTTGCAGTTGTGGTGATAAGTATATGGGTCGGACAACTCGTCGCTTAGATGAACAAGCCATAGAACACATTCCCAATTGGATCAATAAAGAGTCTAACTCAAATGAACATCTGTGCACTTCGTTAATATTACGTCACTTGGTTTAAACAAAACACCGAGTGAACTTTAATGATTGTTTTAAAGTGTTGATAACTGCTCAATCTGTCAATATGTTGGAAACACTTGAATCTGTGTGTACATTTACACATTAAAATCCATTTTGTGTGCACAAAAACAATTTGTAACTTCATTAAATATATCTTGAACTTAACATAGGTGTATTGAGTATGTGTATGTTAAGTTAATTATATTATATTACATTAATAATTCACTGAATTTTACTTTTCAATTGTCATGGTTTTAGTTTACTGCATCCAATTGTGTATGAATTAAGTGGGTGTGTAGATATATTAATTAAATAATATCGCAGTTTTGATACAGCAACTTCTCTGCTTATTATTGTTAAAAATTGAGTACCTTTATCCATAATTCAAGCGTCTATAAATGTGCGCCCTGCTATTAAAATAAATTTCTTCTAAAATTTGTATTTAATTATTAATAAATAAATGCGTATTTTGATGAATTGTTAATTAAAACTAAATTTGTTATTATAATTGTTATAAGTATTATTTAACAATGAGGTTTTAAAAGATTATATGTTTTTAGAAATGTTATTAGTATTGTCAGATTCACTTGAATAATAAATTTACTAGGTTTTCCAGTCAACCAGCAGCACTATACAGATGTTTCATCCTTATTTAGAATTATCAGCAGCGCATACCTTTCAAGTTTTACACACACATGAACTTGAACTCACGCCCTATCTGGTGTCAGGCCAGCGCCTTAAATCACTGAGCTACGAGTGGATGACCTTCAACCTGTAGTAGTAGTGGTAGTGGTGGTGTTATCATTATTATTGTTATTGCCATTATTATTAACTTTGTTATTATTATTGCTATTAGTTATTATTATTATTATTATTATTATTATTATTATTATTATTATTATTATTATTATTATTATTATTATTATTATTAATATAGTACGTGCTTAATATTGAGATATATTATTATTATTTATTATAATTATTTGTATTAATGATACTGATAATAATAATAATTATTATTATTAATATTAAAATTTGTACTTAACATAGAAATTTATTATTATTATTGCTATTATTATTAATAATTATTTTTGTCATTATTTATTATTATTATTTGTTATTATTACTATTGAGTACTATTATTATTATTATTATTATTATTGTTGTTGTTATTATTATTATTATTATTATTGATTATTTTTATTATTATTTGTTAGTATTATCACTACATTCTAAATATTATCATCTGGTTATATTTGAAGTACTATTGTTATGAACTGTTACAGAATTCTTTTATTATGATGTATTTTAAACAACCCCGTTTGTTACGCTTCCATATGTTTTATTTTAGCGTTTCGGTCAATTTATCTTTTTCATTCCTCATATAATTTGGCCTAAACTACTTATTTAAAAAATTCAAAATCTAATTTTGGATTTTGCTTTTTGTCACCAAGTTTTTCTTACAAGCTACTTTTGGTACGTTTGGTTTGGATATTTTTCTAGTTCTACATTTGTTCAACCATTGCAAAGTAAACCCTCCAAATGTAGAAAAGATTGTAAAGTTAATACGTTCACTAATTATGCAAAACAAACATAATAAAGTGAATTAGTGTAATTTTCTATTGCCAATTGCTGCAGTCGCCGGTATATGTTGATTTGACAGTTTTTCTTAACGATTTTGCATCTCAAAGTGATTATTTTATCCAGTACATGGATAATCCATTTTGGGAGTCTTTGTTTTCTAAAAATTTAAAAGCATTGGGTTCCCTTTATAATTCCAAATAAAAATATGAGAAGACTGACAAGAATATGCGAAATGAATTCATTTCACAGTTTACATCTTCTCATATTTTTATTTGGAATTATAAAGGAACCTAATGCTTTAAAATATTACAATTATTATTATTATTATTATTGTTACTATTATTATTATTATTATTATTATTATTATTACTACTATTATTATTATCATATTTACTATTATTACTGTTATTGTTATTATTAATAATAATGTTATTATTTTTAATATTTCTACTATTATTATTTATAATATTGTTATTATTATTGTTATTACTAATTATTTTTTTAAATAATAATAATAATTATTATTGACTGGATATCACGTCAATTAAATCTAGTCCTTTGAGCTGCTCAAATCCAATCTACATGACTAAATTGCACAAACTCAATTATATAAATCATACCATTGAGTCTCCTTTCAATATAAAACAAATGTAATACTTGGGTACATAGTGGAATAATTCTTCAAACTGAAAAAATGGAGCTAGCAGTTGTTAACAATTAATATATATTTTTGTCTCGATATTAGTAGAATTGTATGAATGTCTTCCAATGTCCAGTAGTTCGTTATCTCGAAGATATCAAAGTTTGACTAATGTCAATTAGAAGGATTGTCAATTAATCAGTAATTATATAAACCCCCAGTAAGTTGGGAGATGAATAAACACAGAGAAATTAAATTACGTAAACATTTCAACAGAAACGGGCCAATACCATAACAATTATTCATTTAAACAAAATTATCACAACGTCATTCTGGCATCTTATGTGTTGATGGGAATTGTCTTTGGGATTCTTGTAAAATTATAAAAAACAATAGTAATATTTTAAATCACATTGTTGGGTAATTACACACAGCGATAATTAAGACTATTACGACAATAATTATCTACAAGTTTAAACGTTTGTTTTGAATAATTTTCAATCCCCAATATATGTTGATTTACTGTGAGAAAACTTGAGAAGTATATTGGAATGCATTTCTTCATTCATTTTTAAACAAACATATTATTACGCACAGAAACACTTTTAATTAAAAAAAAACGGTTTTTTTTACTTATTTTATGTTTTCTACTTTGAATCGTACTACGACAAAACACATCTTTTAGCAGTGGACATTTTTGGCGAAGCGCTGTACCGCTTGACCATCTTGGCTACTTTAAATGCTTTACATGAAACATTGTGAACGGTAGACATTTCTACGAAGTAGACATAAATTGGTGCTGATAAGTTGCGATTGAACACTTATGTTTATCCAGATTGAACTCGAGAGCTCTAGTGCTTGACTGCCTATTGCAATATTTTTAAACCAAGTTATTTGTGGTATTCAATGTTACTCATCTTCAACCTACGTTAATAAAAAAGTATTTAGCCATTTAAAAATGAAAATAATTAATTTTATTCCATTTTAAAACAAATTAACTTTACATGATAAAACTAGACTTGCTCTATTCAATTAAAGTTGATTTTAAAATAAAATTGCTTGAACATTTGTCATAATTTGTTTAAGAAATTTATAATTAAATAAGCAGACAAAATGACAAAAACAACTGAAACTGTTTTGAAAAGATTTTTTTTTAATTTAAAATATGCTTATAAACAACTTGACCCTAACTTAAATTGAAAAAAGATTTCTTAAATAATTGTGATGACTTGTTCAAAATGCTTTTTCTTGTTAATTATTATGTAAAGTGGCTTTTTTAATAATAGAAAGTTCAAGTAATCAATTTTTCCACAGTTAAGTGTGTTGCTATTAATAACAAATACAGATGAAAAGAGTCTACATTGTGAGTAGGTTGTTATCATTATTAATATTAGTTGTAGTAGTAGTAGTAATAGTAGTAGCAGTAGCAGTAGTAGTAGTAGCAGTGTAGTAGTAGTAGTATTAGTAGTAGTAGCAGTAGTAGTAGTAGTAGTAGTAGTAGTAGTAGTAGTAGTAGTAGTAGTAGTAGTAGTAGTAGTAGTAGTACTACTAGTAGTATTAGCAGTAGTAGTAGTAGTGGTAGTAGTAGTAGTAGTGATAGTAGTAGTAGCAGTAGTAGTAGTAGTAGTAGTAGTAGCAGTAGTAGTAGTAGTAGTAGTAGCAGTAGCAGAGTAGTAGTAGTAGTAGTAGCAGTAGTAGCAGTAGTAGTAGTAGTAGTAGTAGTAGTAGTAGTAGTAGTGGTAGTAGTAGTAGTAGTAGTAGTAGTAGTAGTAGTAGTAGTAGTAGTAGTAGTAGCAGTAGCAGTAGCAGTAGTAGTAGTAGTAGTAGTTACCACGTTGCTAAATTCATTGGACACGGTGGACACCAGGTGAGGATTGTCGTACTTTGAACTGGGATAAATATCTACTTGCTTAGAACTCTTTTTTGCTATTATTTTAAACTTTTGACGGTAAATGCATATTTTAGCAAATGAATATTTTAGTGAAGCAAAACAGGGGCCCGTATTTAGGGCCCGTGATAATAATAACGATAGTGATAATGATAAAAATAATACAAATAGTAATAATAATAACAATAATAATAATAATTATTATTATTGTTACTACTTTAAAATAAATATGAAAGGTGCATGATACGATTAATCAATCAAATGATACACTTGCCAAGTTAACACTTGTATCCAAATATTAAATAAAAACGGTTTTACATATTTGTCCAGTATTTAGATTGAAAAAAGAAACAAATAATTCAAATGGTAATGTTTACGATTGAACAAAGTATTTCTCCCATTAAAAACAAACAAACAAACGAATACATACCTACTCAATAAACGGTACACATATATTATACCGATGTGTGTGTGTGTATGTGCTGTTTTGTTTTTTGTGTATTCCATTACTTGATATAAATAATTTAGTTGTATCTAATGATTTATAACATACAAAATGAGGTAATATTAAATTTAACTTTTAATTTTTCTTTATACAATAATCAATTTTTACATAAACAAATATTAATGCTATTCACTATCAGTTATACAGAAAGGATATTTTATTATTATTTAGCTACGTATAAAAAAATTATTTAAGTAAAACTAATAAATATTATTGCAATTATATATATATATATGCAGTATGTATTAGAATGCATATATTAAAATACATATAACAATTGCGTGAGTAAAATATGGTTTATAATAATGCATAAATCATATTTTTTACAACAGTTTTGACGTATATAATACCACAACATAATTTTTTAAATATTAAATAATAATATGAAAATGAATAATTGATTTACTTACGTTTTGGTTGTGAATGGGAATGTTTAATACCTTGCATTTTTATTTGGAATTCAATTTTTTCATTTTTAAATGCAACGTGCCAGGATACTGCCATCCTAGGGAGAGCTCTAGACAGATAATTAAGTTGAAATAAGTTTGTGTTTCACCTCTGGTACTACTACTACTACTACTGACACTTCTTGTTCAGTTCTTCCTTGTTTATGAAGAGTCACTGTTTCCAATCAGTTTTCTCCATTTGAACTTATTTGAAGCATTATGACAATTAAATGCTTTTTGGCGTAGGTTTTTCTACTGCTGAATGCCCTTCCTTCTTTAACTAGGCTTGCGATTAGCTAAATTGGTCTAATTTTCATCTTTTCTAGGCCAAGTTACTTGTCAGCTATATTCCGCTATCAAAAATAAACAAACGCATACAATTTTTTTCCAGAAAAATGTATTACTTTAAAGCTATTTTGGTGATGCAATTGCTTTGCTAAAACGTATTTATTGTTTTTTTTTACATAAATTTACTTTACAATGTAACAAATTGCAAACTGTATTCAATATTTTTTAATTCATTTTTAAAAGTAAAGATGTACGTCTGCCTGTTCAATTGCAACGAGCTATGGCGGCAGAAGCTGAAGCAGCTCGCGAAGCGAGAGCCAAGGCAAGTTAATTTTTGATCTTAAAAAATCCCTTGTTTGACAATTCTTTACATGTTTAAAAACATTTTAAAAAATTGGAAAATATTTATTTATCTATTGTGGTTGGTAATTTTAAAGACTTTGATAAGCAAGACAAAGGTGGAAGTATAACAAAGATTGTTGTTTAACAAATGGCATTCTCGTAACAACGCCACCTAATTCTTTGTCAGGATTAACCCAACGGCAACAAATAGTATATCTTTCAAGGACCCTGTGTGTATTTTTACTTCCATTTACCTACAGTATTGTGCTTGGCGCATGCTATCTAATTATAGGATCCTAGGTAAACCTAGACCAAAATGCATTACACGGAGGTCAGTGTCAGGATTAATACCATTATTAGAAACTGAGACTTCAGCGGCATAGCGCTCGAATTCAGGCCTTGGTGGACATGGCTTTGAATCCCATCACCGGCCCACTAAAATGCGGGCCCACGTTTGGCTTCGTTAAAATGTCCACTACTGAAAAATGTTTTTTGTAAAACATTCAAAGTAAGAAACATTAAAAAAATAATAATAAATCACCAGGAATCATTCCCCTATACAAAAAGCTTTTACAGATGTACATTTCTATAAATTAAACAAGCACAATTTGATGACAGAGCCACTTTTTCATTATTTTCCAGTAGGCATACTATCCCAAATTAATATACGAGGGTGTTGAATTTAAATTGAACATGAAACCAAAAAAACATATTATTGTGATGACGCCAGTGTTTACAGGAATTGACGCCAGCTGACAGAGCTACAATCCTAACCCGCTATATATGGTAAATGGATACCTTGGAATAACTTTTAAGCATGTTGGATGTATGCTAGCACGTATTCACTAAAATGGAGACCAGTGAACGCCCAGTTATGCCACTGTACATTTGGTCCCTGCTGTTCTTAGCCTAGATGCCTAGAAGCACGGGGAAGAGGAACAGTCAGGATTATTACTATTATTGGAAACTGAGACTTCATAAGCATTGCTCTTAATCCTTGAAATTATAATAAAAATATCTTTTAGCTAATGAATTTGTAAACTAGCAACTTGGTGACTTATTTTTACTAAATATACACTTCTCCGTTGAACAAGTAAGCTAATAGGAAATGTCATTCAAACTGCATAATAAATTTTATAGAGTGCACTAATGCTGTAGAATACAAATTAAAACAAAAACTACATAAGGTTTTTAACTGTCATGCTACACAAAAATATATTTTTACTACTTTAAATGTGTGTCGGCATTTTAGCAATGCCAAAAGTGAGCCGGCACTTGGTATTGGCGATAAAAATCGAACCCCGATGCCCAACCAGGTTCAAGTTGATTACCATCCAGCTGGGTCCCTGTTGAACTTGCTGAAAAACATCCACCACCGTCTCGTTTTACATACATACTCTCTTTTCCATCCATCTTTCTCCAGGTCATTGCAGCCGAAGGTGAGTGGAAAGCTTCGCGGGCACTCAAGGAAGCGGCCGACGTCATAACGGAATCGCCATTTGCTGTCCAACTGAGATATTTGCAAACGTTGAGCACTATATCGGCCGAAAAGAATTCGACTATCATCTTTCCCCTGCCAGTCGACCTGATTACCAATTTTATGCCGCCCAAAAAAATAAAAATTCACAAATCCGACGGCGGTCCAACCAGTTCGACCGAGGCACCATCGTCGACCAAATTGCCAAAAATCGAAGCAAGTCCGATAAAAGGACACGACATAAAGTCCCAGTTGAGTGTCGACAGTAATCAATTCAACGTTTGAACGTCGTTAGGACGGGGCGGGGGAATTTCGGCGGTGTGGGGGCTAGTGTATAGTGTTCCTTTACATGACTTTTATCCAACTATTAATTTTTGTGCTGCAATTGATCTTGTTGCAAACAACAGCAGCTCTGATATAGAAATAAAAACAAACAACATAGATATAACATTAATTTGAGAAAATATATTCTTTATTGTTTTAATGCATTTAACAACATATATATATATATATATATATATATATATATATATATATATATATATATATATATATTTTGTAAAGGTACAATGCGTATTTAAAATTGCGTGGTTTAAAACAGCTAGTCATGTATTATTTCTATTATTTAATTTATCCAAATGTAGTTCATAATATCGTATATATATATATATATATATATATATATATATATATATATATATATATATATATATATATATATATATAAAAACCAGAAGAAAATGCTGTTTTTATATAAATAATCTGGTAGAATAAAAAATACAAAATCAAATTGATTTAGCTGTTTTACCCTAGTACAAACTGCAATTTTCTTTACCCAATGCATCATCTATTTGATTAAATTCCTTGTTTGTCGTTTTTGTTCGTGTTCACGTGTCTATCAATGTGGAGCACGTTAAACGGACAAAAACATTGTTTGTTTTTTGTTTTTAATTTTTGAAATAACTTCAGATTGTTTTCCAAATTGCACAATCAAGATTATTTATATGTTTGCTGTCTATTCATTGTATTTATTTTTACTTATTTATAATTTATTGAAATGTATTTTATTGAGAACACCAATAGTAACTATAGTTGTTATTTTCACGTTTCGTCAATTTTAATTAACACATTTAAACAATAGTTATTGATTTATATTATATTATATATGTTTTTGTTACATAATAATTATCGCTGCTTATTTATGAAATGCAAAACAATCAAAGAGGGTAATTTAAATTCGGAATAAATAAAATTTTTATTTATAAAAACAAATATTGAAAAATGAAATGAAGTTTTATTTGAAATAATATATTGGAATAATTTAATGTTTCTTTTGTAATATTTGACTTTTTAATGATATAAAATAAATATTTAAATATTTTAAATGCTTGTATTTTTCGTCTAATTATGAGTTTGGATGTTTTTTTATCCAAATTAGATACAATTGGTGACATAACATAATAATAATTATTATTATATAGTAGAAAACCTTTGTTTAAAAAAATAAGCATGGGGCAATAAGACAACAATTACAGCAAACAACAATAACAACAACAACAACAAAGTCTGCAAGCATGCTGAAGACTTAAATCGAAAATTGAACTTCCTTTCGGCTTTTACTCAGCCCTGTCATCTGTGTGTAACTCTGTCAACGATATGTGCAATCACTTCTTGCGCCGTTGGTTGCCCGAACAGCGTCCTCTGTATTAGCTTTCCGTAGCAGTATAATTTTTACAAGCTATAATTTATAAGTCGTCCTCTCATCCAGGCTTAGATCGTTGATTGAATCATTTCTGACTGAAACTAGGCGGAGCATAGCATAATAGTAGAATAATAATAATGGGATATAATAATGGCAATAGTCACAAAAGTCAAATAAATATGAGAGTTTGGTGGTACATATTTGGAAGTGCAAAAACTACGCCAAAACTAGTTAATGGCCAATATATTACAATTGGTTCACATCGGACCAAAAACAGGCGACATTTAAGAAGAAAAACAGGTTGTGTAAAAAAGGATGAATTTGATAAATTTACAATTATGATTAACATTAATTTTAATTTCAATTGTGGTTAAATTGGCTTTTTTGTGTTTTAAAAATTCACTTATTTTATCAAAACGGTAAAAGAAAGTCACCAAGGTAGTTTTGATTCTAGTTGTTCAACCACCAATATCTATGAACAAGGTCGTGTTGAAAATGTCAATTATTGAAACATAAAACAATTAGCCTTGTATTGTTAAGTAAGAAATAATATAAAAATAATTTATACAACTGCAACCCGTTGCAATATTAGTGAAAGTATTAAATCTATAAGTCAATTAATATATTATTACTGCTGATTAGTTATTTTTTGAAAACGACAACTCGCCTAGTTTGATCAGAAATGATTCAATCTATCCAGTTCCACGTTCGATGTTGAGTAGGCTTTGAGCGCAAGGACAACCTGGTCTCTGTAGAAAATTTATACTGCTACAAACAATAAAGACGCCATCTGGCAAACAACGGCAAAGAAGTTGATCGCGCGTATCTTTACTTATATGGGCGAGTGAAATGAAAGAGTTCAATCTTTGATTTGTAGACTCTTCAATGCCAAAACCTAACTAAAGTTGGGATGAAGGATTGTCGGTACATTTTTCAGCCTATTGAATGTCCTGAGAAATGAAAAAGTAGAACCTAGAGATTGGGTATTATTAAATGTGATGGAGCGGGCTTAAGGTCATTTCAAGAGGGATATAACATTAATTTTATTCGGACATGAAGAATATCATGATGAATGGAGTTAGACATATATTAAATAAAAATCTGCTAAAGCGCAATTAGACGAAACCTGTGAGCTAACCATTATTTCAGCTATCAACACCAGATTTACAAAAAGTAACAATTGCAAGTCTATGCCCTACTGATACATTGGAGGAGAACCAAAGATATTTTATGATTAATTACAAAATTGTTAGATGCTGGAAGAGATATTTCCGCAATGATAGGTGATTTCAATGAAACAAACGCGACAGATCTGGGTACTTCTCAAATACAATCATTACGGCTATGCTGATAGCATAAATAATAATGGTTATAGGTTGTTGACGCTGGAATGTGTCATGGTAATGAGTGGTTAAAAACACTTTTTCACCACAAAAAGAGCACAAGACAACGTGGGTTTCTCCAGAGAAAAACAACAATGAGACGATTATAGATTGTGGTTAGGCACAAATGGCGATCTTCACGTAAGATGTACGCAATATCGCGCAGATGCTTATTCGACTGCCAACTGTTGTTAAAAATTTTGTTAAAATTAAAGACTATGGAAACAAAAATTACATCCATTTTCAGTTTTAACACCAAATATCTCAAATCGATTTTATAATTCTTAAAAAAGGATTGTGGTGAGAAAAGTTCAGATGATTAATGCAATAATACAAAACAATTAGACTCATATAAATGTGCTAGTGGAGGAAGATGCTACCTACAAAGAAACAATGGATTTCATCAGTCTCTCAAATTACTTGATTCAGAAAACAAAAATAGAGAGAGATTAATTCAACTTTATTTAAAAAATATTTGATGATGCAAATATAGAATCTTATATGCCAAACAGGTTAAAAGTCACAAAGATAAGAATGATTGGAGTTAGAAAATGATGCAGAGCGATAAGGCAGCAGCAAAAATGATTCCCAAGACTGTACAAAAACAAACAACTGGTTCAATGGTGAACACCATTTCAATCAAAGGAAAAGATATCGTTACTTCTAACAAAATGATGAGTAACTATCTAGATGGGTAGAACATTTTAAAAAAGTACTTAATCAGTTTCCATACAACACTTCATGATTTTGATAAGTTGATAATGATCAATGCACTCCAAAATCTCGAAACATGTATTGATGACATTTCTGTAACTGAAGTGATTTACAACTAAAAAGGTTAAAAACAATAAGGCATGAAGACTTGACGAGATAACTGCAGAAATGCTCAAACATGGAGGTGATGTTGGTAGCAATGAGCTTGCTCATTTATTTAGAATGTTATATGTACAATGAAACAAGCCCAAAATGATTGGCGGCAAGGAAAGAATTGTTATTTCCCAAAAAGAAACGAATGATTGCAATAATTGGCGCGGAATGAACTTTATTGTCTGTTCTGGTATGTACTTTGCAAAGTAATTTTAAAATCGTTTCAAGTAATGCGGTAAATAAACATCTTCGAGAACAACAACAGGTTTTCGGAAAGGAAGAAGCTGTATTGAACAAATATCAACTTTGTAATGATTATTGAGCAAAGTCAAGAACTTCAGTTAATCTAACAATCGCTAATTTTATTGATTTTAAGAAAGTTTTTGATATGTGTTTATCGATAATGTCGGTAGTAAATCGTTAAGTTTTGCAGAACATCAGCAAAATATATAAATTTTATGCGTTTATATCAAAATGGAAGTTGCTGTGTTTGCCAAAAGTGGTCATACTGCCATTCAAATCGGGTCACGGGAGTACGTCATGATGTATTTTGTCACCGTTTTTGTTTCTTTTGAGAATATTTTAATAAGACCAATCCGCGAATAATGGTCTTGGTGGTATCAAATGGAACCAAGGCAGATTAACGGATCGACTTTGCAGATGATAGTTGGTTCACTTCCAGTGAAACTCAGAAATGATGCAAAATATGACAACACGACTCAGTGATATCAAGTTCTCGTATTGGCTTACGGATATTAATTGTTCAAACACAAAAAGTGTTGTGCACTAAGTCAAACAATGATTTGCCCATCAAAATTAGTAAAGTGGACAAAATATTAATACTGTCGATCTTACATATCCAAAGCATTATTAAAGACGCAACACAAACCGGAAATTGATGTTAAAGCCAGACTTGGTAAGGCAACGTCAGTCTTTAATAGACTCAAATCAATATGGTCATGTTCTTTTTATTCGCTCACACAAAAACTCGTTTGTTCGCATCAATAATTATTCCCACAAGATATAAGAGTGAACGGAAATGCGCATGGAACAAGATTGGATAAAATGGTGAATGTTTTTCATCGCTGGTGTCTTAGAGGTGGTTTTGAAGATTTACCTGGCACGATCACATTTCAAATACCATCTATAAAAAGAACTGACTCTCGTTCACTCCATGATATCATTTACAATTAGACGAAGAAAATTACTTGGTTAAATTCTCATGTCACCAGCACACCTATTTTGGAATGGATAATTGTAAATTACAAAAGAAAGGTCTATGGTAATCATAAAAACTTTGGCCAAGAATCATCTAAAGATTCATTGAAATGAATGTTTTATGGGCACAAGCAAAACGTTTGGCAGAATGTTCAAACGCGATGTTCAGCTTTGTTGTCTCATGTTCTCGAATTACAAGACTTTGATTTTAATTTTTGCTGTAATTGCTTACCTTTTATTGCCCCATGCTTGTTTTTTAAAGTAAAAGGGTTTTGTAATAATAATAGTAATAATAAATTGAAATTATTGTGCTTTGAAGAGCGTGAAGAAAGACAATTGTTTCCTATAATTTTGTATTAATGTTTTAAGTTTCAAGATTGTGAATTAAAAAAATTATGATTTTATTCACATTGTAATTTATCTGCTGCTTTCACTTTTTCTACATGTTTTTGGCAAAGCGGCGTTCAATTTGCTTATCTTGCCTCATCTTTCCTTTAAACACGTTTGGGACCGTCCACTGTAAACACTTTACTTGTTTAAAATAAATATTTTAACTTGCCGGAGTGGTCTAGCGGTACAGCGCTCGGATTCGGGACCTCGGTGGGTACTGTGTTCAAATCCCATTACTGGCTCCACTAAAATGCGGGCCCACGTTTGGCTTGCTAAAATGTCCACTGCTGAAAGATGTTTCTCGTAAAAACATTCAAAGTAGAAAACCTTAAAAAAAACTTAAATGTAATAATATTTTGTATTGACATTTAGTTGTAAATGTAAAATCAGTATAGAAAAAATTTAATTTACTCAATTATTAATTATTGATATCCTTTTTCCTAATGATATTTAGTAACCAAATGTATTATATTTGTCAAACGTTACATTAACCATGATATAATGTCATGTGTATATAGAATTCCTCTATTTTAATCCAACTTTTTTATTACAATTATATAAAATCTACTTTGATTTATGCCCATAATATTTTCTATAACATTTGTATCAATTATTATTCAGACAATATATGTTTAGTTGTTTTTTTCGTTGACAATAAAAACCATACCAACATTAATAATGGTGAATGTAACATGAATTTTTACAAAAAGAACACAACTCCCATCATAATGAGCATGTTCACAATGTCTACTAATTTGTGATAAAAAGTAACACTTTTTTATTTCCTTAAGTAACCACCTTTTTTATCAAATTAGAATTACAAAATTCACATTTTTTTTAAATTGGGTAATAAATTTTTGGAATAATTGTGAAAATTGATTGATTGAACAATTAGATATTTGTAGAAATAAAACAATTTTCAATGACTGAGTTTTGTGTGTCATTTTACTTGCGGTACTTTTTTCAATCTGCTCAGTATAGATCAGAAACAGTTGATTTAGAGAAGTTTGAACTGTAAGGTTAGCAACATGATATTTAAATCATCTGCAGAAACAGCAAGAGGACGTCATTCCGGCAAACACTTGGAAAATCAATGTCGGTCATTTATAGATGGAAAATCGATATAATTATGTTTTTCCATCCTCCAGAACAGTAAACTTTATAAAACAAACGGAATTTCGTCTACTACACTATCATTACAATTATATTATTATTACATAACTTTTTAAAATGCTATTAAATAAAACAACAACAACAAAATCTCGTTGACATTAAAGATTCTTAAAAATCGAAAATTGAGCTTCTTTTTCGGCTTTTACTCAGCCCTGTCATCTGTGTAAACTCTGTCATGCAGATAGCATGTGATTACCTTGCCGTTGGCTGCCGGAATGACAGTCCTCTTGTATTGCTCTAGTAGTATAGCCTTTACAGGTCGTCAGGTTGTTAACCTTGCGCGCTCAAACTTTCCTCCTTTATCCAAACTTGGAACTGGCTAAATTGAAATATTTTGTGATCCAAACTATATGGTCTTATTACAAATAAAAAACATAAAAAGACGTAAACTGTGAGATGAATTCATTTGTATATTCTCGTCAGTCACAAACATATATCATTTTAGTATATATATACAAAAAAGGGGGGGTACAGATAACATTTAAATTAGTACAACCCAAACATTTACACACAATCATTACGACCAAGCTAAGTTCAATGTAGTGACGAACTGTTTTTGTGTACACAGTTTACGTCTTCTTATATTTTTATTTGGAATAATAAAGGGAACCCAATGCTTTAAAGACTTATTACAATTAGACAAAGACAATTATTTGATTAACTTTCATGTTTATTGTCAAAACAAAATCAATAATTAATTATTCCAGACAATAAAAACTAGGCTAAGAACTATTCGGGAAGATCTAATTAAAATGAATGTATCTTGGGGAGTGAAGCAAAAAAATGTTTAAAAATAAGGAATTATTTTGTTGCCTTATATTCGTTTTACATTAAAAAACATTATTTTTATTTTTCCTATGATTTTGTTGCTCTATGCTTATTTTAAAGTAAAACTGTTTTTTAATATAATATAATATATAACTTTTTTTACTATTATCCTGTTTTAAATTCATTCTATAACTAATTTTGTTAAAAAATAATTAAATTATTATTAAGGCAATCGTATCTTGAAATTTATAGTTAATTAATGTAAACTTTTTTAAATTTTTACATAATTTAAACTATAAATCATTTCAATTATAAAATACTATGTCATGTATGGAAAATAATTGTCATTTTGTTAATATAACTTATTAATAATTACATATTTATTAATAGTAATAGTTAATTCATTAAATAGTTTCTGGTGTTATGCTCTAGTATAATCTTTTTAGTATTTTCCCCCTTGTATGAGAAGTCGCCGTTTCTAATCAGTTTTCCCCATCCAAACAATTTGAAGCATTATGAAATATTCAAGTAATAGTAATAATAATACCGATAATAATGATAATAGTACAATATATATTAATTTTGATAATAATAATAATATAAAACGAATATTACTCATAATAATTATAGTAATAATAATAATAATAATAATAATAATAATAATAATAATAGTAAGAATAATATTAATAAAAATAATAATATTAATAGCGATAATAATTATAACAAAAATATTAATAATAATAATAAAATTAACAACAATTATAACAATAGCATTAATAATAACAACAATAATACTTTTATTATTATTATTACTATTATCAATAATAACAGCAGTTTGGTTTGGGATTTAGTTTTCTTTATTTTTAAATGCAACGGCTAGAATAGCGGAGATAGGGAGAGCTCTAGACAGATAATTAAGTTGAAGTAAATTCGTGTTTCACCTCTAATACTACTACCACTACTATTTCTTGTTCAGATGTTTCCCCTTTTATGACCGGTCGCTGTTCTTAGTCAGTATTCTCAATCCATTCTGTATCCAAACAATTTGAAACATTATACCCCAAATCCTCTCCATTTATCCAGACTTTGGACTGCCTAGATCGGTTCATTTCTAATCCTTTCTAGGCAGAGTTATATACTACTATCGTATTTATTAATAAATGTAATTATCTTTTTAATAACCGCATTTCTTTAATATTTAGGCATTTTAAAAATTATTTTGGGTGTTAAATCCGATTTTCAATAAAATTTACGTTTTCGTTCATTATATATATATATATATATATATATATATATATATATATTCAAAATTTTATTTACTATTTTAGATGTTTTACAACAGTGTACTACAAAAACACCCGACCCCCACACACACGCATTTATACAAAAGAATCAACTTTTAGAATTGAATATACTTTAATTACATTTTGGTGATAAATTACTATGTATCATGTAACTGCTCTCTAAATTTCTGTTGGAGTGACACAATACTTGGCATTAATACATTATATTAATAGAAAAACATAAAACTGGTATCATGTAGGGCACTTTAAATATCTCTATTATTCCAACTTCTATTTTGTTTTCAAACACTGTTGTTTATTGAAAATGTACTTTAAAATTATGATTTATGGCATCGGTTCTCAATAATCTACGTCTGTATTAATGCTATGGTATTAAAATATCTTCTCTCAAAAATAACACTAATATCATATTGTAAAGCATCATTTTATCGCTATTTTCTTTTTCATTTTTTGTTAATCTGTTCAACGGCTAATTGTTTTTGTTTTCTTCTTGATATACCAATAATGTATAATTTTATACCGTATAATGTAATCTGCAAACAATACATAACAATGTATGAGTAGCGCTAAAATAATTTTGATTTTTACGTAAATTTGGTCAAATGCAAAATAATAAATTGTAATTGTGCAACTTTAACTTCAAATAAGCTGAAATTACTAATTGGACAAGGGGCGTTACTTGTGACAGAAGGTTGCGTCGTTGTGAAGCCTGTCGACCTTACGCGAAGTAATAAATGAAAACGCAGAACAAGAACTAAAACCTTTATTGCCAAATTTACAGAATTTAACCACGGGAAAAACCCAAGAACCAAGATTAAAACGAAAGATGCATGGATTGGAGAGGATGTAATGAATGGCTTAGATGCATTCAAACAAAAAATGTCAATATTGGAAGAACATTGATTGCAGAAATTAAATGTTATTTTTGTAATAAAATAAAATAGTATTGTTTATTATTTTTACATCCAATGTTCTTCGCAAATTGTCATCGCTACAGTCGTACAACTAATTCTTAATTTGCCTGGAGAGGATCAGAAATAAACCAATCTATCCAGTTGTAAGTCTGAATAAAAAAGGAGGGTTTGCGAAAAAGAATTTAATCGTTACAATGCTTCAAATAAGTTCAAGTGGAGAAAACTGATTGGAAACAGCGATTCTTCATAAATAAAAAACTGAACAAGAAGTGTCAGTAGTAGTAGTAGTAGTAGTAGTAGTAGTACTAGAGGTAAAACACAAACTCATTTCAACTTCATTATCTGTCTACAGCTCTCCCTGTGTCTGCCATTCTAGCACGTTCCATTTGAAAATGAAAAAAGTGAATCCCAAACCAAACTGCTGTTATTATTGATAATAATAATAAAAGTATTTTGTTGTTATTATTAATGCTATTGTTATAATTGTTAATTTTATTATAATAATTATTATTATTATTAATATTTTTATTATTATTATCACTATTAATATTATTATTACTATCATTTTTTTAACTATTATTGTTATTATTAGTGTTATTATTACTATTGCTTGAGTATTTCACAAAATACGTTTTTTGCTTGTGGATATTTAATACAGGTGATTACACTCAAACCATGCCTACTTAAATTTGTCTAACACTGTATCATTAGACTTCCCTGACACTAAACCGAAACTAAATATCTGCCAAAAATCAATATGAAAATTGTTTAATTTCACATGACTGGATTATGTTTTCTTATTTTAATTTTGAATCTAACCATTTTATTTTATTATTATTATTATTATTATTATTACTATTATTATTATTATTATTATTATTATTATTATTATTGTTATTATTTCTTAATTTTTATACAATGTTCTGGTAGATTAAAAGATTGTATATAACCATTACTATATACAAGGATTTACTAATTTAAATGTGTATTTTCTATTTGATTTTGTTTTTGCAATTATAACTCTTTTGAATTTGTATTTGCATTTGTATAATTTAATTGTTTTTGTTTTTTTCATCTACTTATTAACTTTTTTTTTGTTATTATTGTCTTTAATACATTAATTATTGTCACGAGAATATGAGATAAATTTGTGCTACAAAACTATTTAATAATTTAAAAGTTGTTTATCTTTTTCAATGAGGGCAAGTCATTTTGTTGACTTTTCAGATAAATTATAAAAATATTTAACTATTTTTATTTTGTTGTTGTTGTTTGTTTATTTGTTTGTTTTTAATTGCAGTTCAACCTTACACCTTTTAGCATTTTTTCCTAACATTATTAACAGTAGAAAATAATTTCATTTTATATTTAACAATACCAAATGCAATTTTGTTAAAATTATTGCACCAACACTGATAGTTGACCTAATAAATCTGCTGGATTTGAACTCGAGTAAATAGTACCTCAATTCTATTACTACTGATACTTGTAATTTGGTTTGAACGCAAAATCAGCAATTTGGTTTCCAAGGCAACAACAAAAAATTAGCCTTTCATTCAACTGTAGCAACTAAACACAAATATAATAATAACGTCGGGGTTTGGCGTGTAATGTATGGAACAATCTTGTCATTCCATGCTCTTCCACGTAAAAAGGTTTTGAAATAAAAGTATTATATAGTTTTTACTATTTGAATATTTCACGGAAAATATGTTTTACCATTTTAATTCAGTTTTAAACCTAGCGTTGCATTTTACAGTGCTATTTTGAAGATGTTGCAATAGATATGCAACATATGTAACACATTTTATCTATAAAAGGTGAATATTTTTAACAAGTCATTTTCTACCTATTTTTATACAAATACAAGGTTATTTTAAGAACTCAAAGGTATGCAATGCAACCTAGTTTAATCCTTTTAACAATGTAATTATAAATTAATTTTATTTATTGAAAAAACAATTTTGCAATGCATTGCTTAAAAAGTTTAATTACATAAATAATTTTTTTACAGATGAAAAGCATAAAAATAGTTCAATAACAATTTTTCAATGTACTATTATTTCTTATATTATATATATATATATATATATCATCTTTAAAAAAATATTTTTTATCTTAATTAAACAAATTTATAATGGTACAAATTTAATTTAAATTGTGTCAATTACAACAAAAATTTAATATTTTTTCTGAACCTCAGTGTAACAAATTTAAATGAATTATCTAGATATATTAAATCAGGATAAAATTGTATATTTAAGGTTAGAACTTGAATGCAGTCAATAAGATCATGTTAATTTGATAAATTATATATATATATATATATATATATATATATATATATATATATATATATATATATATATATATATATATTGTTTTAAATGTCGTTTTTAATTTTAAATAAAAAATTTCAATTAGTTTATTTAATTATGTACTGTTTACTTGCAAGTAGTATACTACGGTTTAAATATTCAAAAATTATTTTACAAATATGCCTAATAACCGATTGAATTTTTTTTTTTATTGAAATATTTTGATTGAAACTCTGTTAAGAGATTTAATCTAGTTAACCGCAAGCTTAGATAAAGGAGAAAGTTTGGCGGAAGAAGGAGCATTTGACATTAAAAGAACTACCCGAAAAATATTGACTAGTCACAATGTTTTAATTTGCAATTATGCACACAATATTTGACTTGTGAAATTGTTTTTGATATTTAAAAATGCCTTGTTTCAATTGCAATTAACACAATAAAAATTTATTTGTATTAAAACCACACTCACATAAAGAAAACAGTAAAATAAGTATAATAATTAGACATTTCAAATATAAATATGTTTATAATAAAAGTGGGTCTTATACAAGTTACAAATATAAATTATTTTGCACTTAAAATGTTTTCAACTTTAATTGCAATTATTGTAAATAATATAAAAAATAAAGTTTAAAATTCGAGTTTTTACAAATGCCGGATTAGATTATTTCTAATTTATAAAATACTAATTTTAATAAAATATATAACACGATAAAGGAGAGAGGTTTGATAAATGAAATACGTCCTCTAGTGAAAACCGACGCCCACACTTGTAAATAACTATAATATGTCAAGTTGGTTTAATAAAGTAAAATAGAATAAATGATAGAATAACTGTAATTGTTTACTCAAACAATTTAAAGCTTAATGTGATAATAATAATAATAATAATAATAATAATAATAAATTAATTAATTACTTTTAATAGTTCCAACTTATAGAAAGTAATATTATTTTAAAGATAAAACAACAATTTATTGTAACATCAACCATAACTTGATGTCCAAAATTGAGATAAAAAAACAACTGTTAATTTTACACACACACACACACACATATATACAAATAACAACATTGCAGTTGTTTGACGAAATATATTTTTAACACGACTTTCATTGCCTAACCGCCATTAGCGTCTTACCGATCTTTAAATGTACACAAGACGTTTTAAAATGTACTATTTTTTATTCATTTACAACAACCAATTACTTCTTTTAAAAACAATTTATTTTTTTTACATGTCACACCTGTTTTTCATTTATTTAAATAAAAATCAATAGGAAAGTTATTATTTTATTTATTTATATTTCAAAAAGCATGTGTAGCAGGGAAGGATACTGCAACCAAGCATGTTTATCAGCATACCAATTATTTAATTTCTATTTTATGGACACAATAATTTGCTTAATGGACGATTATTATTATTCAATTTATGAAGCGAAATTATTTTGCCACATAAATTTTAATTTTTTTATTTTGTGCAATAATATATGTAGCTGTTAAATTAGGTAAACATTTTTTGTTTACATAATAAATATTATTTATTTTATTCAATTTTTATTCAATTATCTAGTATTGTTTGTTTATTCTTAAATTAACGCAATCTTTATTATTATTATTATTATTATTATTATTATTATTATTATTATTATTATTATTATTATTATTGATATTAATATTTTTGTTTTTAATTATTTTTGGTAGCGCATTTCATTTACTACTGGTCTTTTTTATTGTTAATAAAACAACAAACTGTATATTTTATATTGTTCTATTTTAAATTTTCCGCTTTTTGTTGTAATACAAATAGTAGTTAGTTTTAAATTGTATACTTCAACTCTTTCGTTTGTAAAAACGTTAAAACAACCAGTTAAAGATTTTCTATAATTTAATATAAAAAGTACAATTTATTTTTTTAATTTGTTTAAAACACAAAATCAAAATTTGTATTATATGGTAATTGTAACGTTACATATTCAACATTTTTTATTTAAATTATTATACTACTAAAATATAAACTAAAGTAGTGAGTATTACTTTAAAACAGTTATTGTTAATTATTAAACTTTAAATGCTTTTTTATCAAATTTTCATCTATGACCCTATTTGTCTTACTAAATGAAGTTTGTCTTTTTCTTATAAATAATTACTATTTTTGTGTTTTTGTTACTCAATAAAAACTGATCGGTTTCTTAAAATTTTGTCAAACACGAACTTCAGTACCGAACGTTTCTATAACGTTTGTATTTTACTGCTAATTTTCTTTGCAAAAACATTTAACTTGTAATTATTTGACGCAACTGTACAAAATAGACTATTTTTTATGTTGTTGAACAACTCAAATGCACGAACCTATTCACTTGTGCGACAACATACAAATTTTAGTAGTTTTTATATATATACTAAGAGGACTTCTAAAAACAATGAATACATTTCATTGTTTCAAACTATAGCTTACATATTTTAAAAATATGTTTTTACAAATACAAAATAAATCAATTAACAGTTTTTAAGCATTTTTTGTAATTTATTGTTTAAAACACTTTTACTAAAACCTTTTTTCCAGTTATTCGCATGACACAAGATCAAACAAAATTTTCCATTCAATGCAGACAAATGATAAGAATTGAACAATGTTTATTTTATTTTTATTTTATTTTTATTTTATTTTGGATGTTTTACGAGAAACATGCCTTTCAGCAATGCAATTCAATGCGCAATTCTATATAATTACAAATTATAAATACAAAAAACTTTTAAAAATTCGGTTTTTATGTCATTTATAAAGTAAAAATTGTTAGTTTTTTACAAAAGAAGAAAAATGGCTACAGTGATCAAAATTGTAGTTGAATAGTTATAGTTTTATATTATATTATACATTTTATATGCCCCTTTACGCATTTCATAATGCACATAATTTTTAAAATTAAGTTAATTTAAAGCTGTTTTAGATTATGTAATTTTATCTTATTTTATTTTCTGACTAATGTTACATTCTGCTAATTGTACTGTATTTTAATAATTGTACCTTTTTTGTATACTAAAGTATCTAAACCAATAACAATAACAATAATAATAATAATAATAATAATACAAAATGTTGACTCTTGTTTAATTTTTGGTAAATTGCACATATATAGTAAAAAATGTTTTGCGTAATTGTTTAAACAGTAATATCTAAAAATAAATAAATAATAGTATAATAAAAATGTTGTATTTATTAATTTACAATATTTATTTGTTTTTATAGAAAAATTAAAACATAAATTATAATTTTATTTTTATCTGCTATTTTTAATAATTAAATTCAAAAACGTTTTTATAAAGGAACGATTAAAACCTATGTAAATTTCAGATGTTTTAAAAAAAATTCTACTACAAGTGGAAAGTAATAAAATGATAAATTTGCTTTTGTTTACTGAGTATGTATTACTAAATTTATATTAATATTATATTATTGATATATTAATAATAAACATTTAAACTTTTACAAATATAAATTAAAAATTATATTATTCATAGTATACTAACGTATTTTAATGCATTTATTGTAAAAGTATTCAACGTATATTTGCCTAATCTTAATACTTAATAAAATGTTATAAAATAAATAATTCAAAAAATGTATATAAAACTAAATTTACATGCATTAAATAATAGCATAATATATTCAAATTTTTACGTTGTCTTAAATAAAAATAATAAAAGACATAAATTGTAAAATAAATTTATTGTGTATATTTTTTTTAATCACAAACATATAAAGTTATAGTATATATATATATATACAGAAAATTTCTAGTTTTGAAATTTAAATTAACATAATATATTAACAAACAAACTGTAATGTGCAAAAACATAATCAATATTAACTAAACAATAAAAATATTATTTATTGTTAACCGCTTTAAAAACGTAATTATAAACGTTTTAAATATTTTTTAAAATTTAATCTTAAAATTAAATTGTTTTAACAAAAAAACGTTTTTTTAAAAAGGAGTATTCAGTGTAAAAAATCTAAAAATATCTAAAAACAAATTTTTTAAACAAAAAAGAAGGTTGTACAATTTCAGGAAGAAATTGATTCACTGTACAATTAAATTAATTTAATTTATAGAATTTTACAAGTTAAATGACATATTGTTTGGTTTAGATAAAAGGGTGTTAGATTTAAATTATTTTTTAAAAACACCAAAAAATTAACTTATAAATTTTTGTTTATTTATGCTTATATGATTATTTGACTGTATGTTAATTTGGCAATTGTTTAAAAATTGACTGCAATAACGTGTAAGATATTTCTGTAAGCTGTTTTTTATTATAATTAACATTGTGTTTATTATTAATATTGCTATATAACATTAATTAATGTTATTAATAGTGTATTGTATCCTATGTTACTATTAAATTAATGTTGATCTTATGTATATTAGACGATTGACTACACGGATAAATAATTGACTACGTATAGCGAATTGAACCAAAACAACTTATACTTCAAAGGTTTGATCCGTCCACCTTAACTGAATAAAAAGAAGACAAACAAAACAGAAGTGTTTATTGTTTGTCACAATAAGTCACGTACACCAAACAAAAGTGAAGCTAAAGGAAGCTTCCAGAATATTCGTTACATTAAAACAACAAAAAATATATACAACAATAATAACAATAATACTAATAATAAAATTGATTGTTATAATAATAAAAATTATAAGAAATAGTTTTTAATTATTTTCTCTGATAACAAAACCAAAACGCTACATGTTGACGTAAATTTAAGAGTTGTTGCATTTATACTGAATTGTATTGTAGAACCAAACGTCAACTATTATCAGTTTATTAATAATTATTTATTTGATACTATTTCAGCGGATATTTGAAGAACTCTTATTGATTTATAATAATAGGGTTGTCTACAAATAAAACATAAGTAAGTTAGTGTCAATGGCGTTTGAATATACATTGTTTAGTTTAATCAAACAAGTTATTGTAAGATACAGAATCTTACAGCGGAGTTAGTAGCATACAAACAGGAGAACAACAATTATATTCTACAATAAATTTTTCTAATACAAAAAACATTATTATTAAAAAAATTTTAGGAAATGTATGTTTCTAGTTTTTATTGTAACTCACTTTTCCAGTTAGTTACCTACATTTTTTAATTAAAAATAAAAAGTGTTCTGTATGTTTAAACTTTACATTATTATATGTAACACTAGTAATACATATTTATTTGAAATCAAGATAAAAAATTAAGGTAAATAGTAAAACAATTAACAATTATGGAAAGTAAGCAAAAATAATAAATATATAAAAGAAATAATAAAATGAGTTCTGTATTGCAATGCAGAAACACTGCAATAATTTTAAAAAAATAAAAAATAATTAACGCTTCACTTAAAGTGTAGCATGAAACCTCACGAATAAAAAGGTAACTACTTTGCGGCAGGTTACAGGTTAATACACGAGTTGAGTAGGAGTAAAACTCCTTTTGATCCTCGGTTCTATTTATCGATAATATCAGTAAGATTTAGGTGGAAATATGAAATGAATGGTGAGGTTAAGGGGGATTAGTCACAGAAAAAAGTATTTGAAATCAAGATAAAATCAAGGTAAATAGTGGAAATTAACAATTATAGAAAACGAGTAAAAATTATAAATATAAAATAATAATAATAAAACAAGTGCCTATTACAATGCAAAAACACTACAATAATCTTCAAAAAAGAAGAAAAGAGAAAAGGATGAATAACGCTCCAATGGACGTGTAGCGTGACACGCGCATTACCTCGCGATATGCAATAGCAATAAACAATGAATCTGATTAGATCTAATTTTTAATATTTTGCTTTTAAAATAAATTATTTTACATTTTTAAAATAAAATAATTTTATAAATAATAAAAATGTTATTTGTGCAAAAATTGTATGACGTAAATACATACACAGGTAACGTGGTACCTAAACTTTTATTATCTCTACTTAAAAATATATAAATGTTAAAGATATTTAAATTATTAATAAAAATAATTGATAAAAGCATGTTTAAACTTTATTATAAAAAAAATTTTAATGAAACGACCGCTTACAAAAATATATAGAAATTTACATTACATTTTTAAATAGTTATTAACTATGTTATTTTAAAAATAATTTAGTATAAAAAATTTTTAAACAACTTTGTTTTAACCATTAAAAGCTATTAAGTTAAACAATTTTTTAATTTTCATTTTACGTTGCAGTTTGTTACTTTTACTGTTTTTTACTCAGTTTGTACATATATTTAGTAAAAAGTAATTATTGTTATTTAAATTTAATTTTGTTTATTTTATTAATTTTTTTTAACATTATTACCTACATTTCCCCGTACTTGTATATATAAATATAAATACTTAAATACAAATAATATAAAAAATTAAATAAAATAATATTTTAATAATTTTTTAATAATTATTTATTTTTATTTTTATTTTTTTAATAAAAAATTATTTTTATGAATATAGACCTTATTTGGGTGGGTATTTAAAATTGAGATTTACTCAAGTTCTCTGTCGGTAATGTCCGCTTCTCTCTTATACAAAGTTGTAAGTTTTCTTTTTATTATTGTATCAAATTTTGTTGTGCATAATTGTGATGTTATTACGTTTTTATTAGTTTTAATGTATTTGTATCAAAATGATATCAACTATTTACCATAGTTTTAAATATGTATGCTTCAGCAATTATTTTTTGTTTTTTCATGTTTTGGGTAAAACGTTGGTTTTAAAATTAAAAATTTTTTATTTGTAATTTGTTTTTGAATGACGGAAAATTATACTAAGAAAATAATTACTTTTTAATCAGGTGTTTTGGTTAACTTAAAGTATATTTCAATTTAAAATTCCCCGGTCACCACAATTAAATCATTTTGATAGGATGGTTAAGATAGACAGAGTTTATATATGTGATTTATTATACGAACACTGATTATTCTATATATATATATATATATATATATATATAGGGTGTCCATGGAGTTTTTACGTGAGAATTTTTTTACAAATGCAAGTGATTATGTAAATTTGAGAAAATTAGAAATAAACTGTGCATATATAAGTTTTTCGTTTTTTTATACTAGTGTGTGGACACTATTAGTTACGTGAAGTATATTATGACGGTAATCAATTTTCTGGATAAACATATTTCTTGGGGTAGTTCAATTTACTAAGACCCTCAAATTAAACTTTACAATGTGCACTTAATAGACGACATTTCTGACTTGAAATTCATCTCAAATTTAACCTCTTCAATGAATTATATTAACTGCCCAATCGACTAATTTATTCGGGTGCTAAGGTTATATCGCAAAATATAACAACTGAGTTGACGTGTTACAATGTCCGTCGTTGGCTACCTGGTTTATTTTTATCCGGATAATGGTTGGGTTTGTGTAGTTATTTTCATTATAATCATCGGGGATAAAAAAACCCACCGGTTATTATCACCTAGGGTAGTCCAAATACCAAAACGTTTGCAAAAACATCAAATTTTACAATGTGTACTTAATGAACGACACTTGACTTATGCTGACATTAAATGTTAATTACATCCCGAGTTAAACCCCCTCCAATGATTTCTGTTGGCTGCACAGGGTAAACAAACAGATGTCCAATTAAATAATTTATTTGGACGAGGCGGGATTAGCATAAATAAAAGGACTGAGTTCGCGTGCTACAATGTCCGTCAAAATATTCATAGAAGAGGAACAGTTAGGAATATCACCATCATTACTCAAATCCTCAAGATCATTAGCATCATGTTTTAGTTCAAAGTAAATTTTCAATTTTTATTTAAAAACCCTTTTTTAAAATGAGCTGTTCATTTTTTTAATAAGCTGTATTTTTAATCATTGTTGATTGTATTTTTATTTCATTTTTTAAAATCAAATTACAGATGTTTTCTTGATTAGTATCGATACTTTTAAAATGAATTCAATAAGTCAGCAAAAGTTAGCCGAACGGCTTTTTATACTTAACGATCGCCAATTGGGTGTATTGACTCGATTGCATTACATGAAACAGTTGCTTTCTTCCAAAGACTATCGTCCTCTGTTTATGCCCGGTGGCGACAAAATATTTGACTTAGGCTGGAAAACGTTGCTAAAAAAGTTTCCCTCAATTGATATCAAACAAGGTCAGTCGAACATGCAGCCATTTATCAAACAGAAGGAAATATTCAGTATCATTTCGACGTATTATTTCAATTTAGTTGATGTACTCGAAGTACGCGATCATTTCAACGATTTTATGGGATGCATTAGTTCGTCGCAAATGGTATTGGACATAACGATCAATTTCGATTTGACGCGCATCTACTTGGAACTTGTCAGCAACTACTTTGCTATGATGTTCATAATTACTCGAATTTACGACGTCAAGGCTATTTTGATTCTTTTCAACTTTTTGTACAACCAATTGAACGGTGCACAAGAAAAAAACTTTCCTCGTATGGCCCAGTTGTTTGTCGACAGTACCGATGCCATGTTGAACAACATGCACTTGGATATCAATCCCCACTCGCGCACCCTGTCGCGAGCTTTGCATTCCCTAAGCGACTTCTACATTCGGCGTGTTGTACGGGCCCAAAACTGGACCGACTGCAATTTTTTAAACATTTTGCATGAACCGTCGAAAATTACCCACACGGTTTTGGGCGATCAATTGGCTTGTGAATTGATTCCCTACGAGGTTATGGAACGATGGGTAGTATTTAGCTACTTGCTTATATTTCCCGAATTGGCCGAAGAAGAGTCATTCAATCGGTTGAAAATTGCCTTGAAGCATTCCTACGTCGTTGTACTATTTCGCGAAGAAGTTATTCACATTCATGCCCTTCTGCAATCGTTTCTCGAGTCGTGTTGGACAGCCAAGATTGCAGCCAAACGTATTAGCGAAATTAAGGAAACGTTTAACATTGCTTGTACCCAAACAGCTAAAATCCATGCCGATAGACGCTCCTACTTGCGCCTGGCCTTGCGCCAAATGCATTTAATGTTGTCGGACGAACCGGGTTTGTTGGGTCCCAAAGCGTTTCTCGTTTTTTGGGGCCTGTCGTATGCTTCCGACGAAGTCCACTGGCTGCTCAGACACTTGGCCAATCCCAATACGAAGAAAAAGGGTGCAATTACAGCCGTCAGCGGAGGATGTGCCGTTGTATGTGACGAATTCAGCGATCCCTTTCTTCCCGAACTGCTCTTTATTATGGACGAACTGCGGTCGTTGGTTATGCGCTACGCTCCCATCATCCAACGTTTCTATTTGCAACTGTTGGCCTGTCACGACGGTCCCGGATTGGACGACTACTTACACGAAATT
>JAKXYG010000169.1:147500-237500 GCA_025895645.1 Cardicola forsteri
AAATTGGAGAGCATCTTGAATATGGTAGTTGTTGATCTTTTTCGTCCAATCCCCCTTGATACGGAGGATGCGAAATGGCTGTTGTGCCAAATGTATCTGAGACATTTTGTTTCAATTTTTTTGGGCTTCATCATTTCTGACCCTGTAAGAGTCCAGGTTTTAGATGCGTACAGAAGCATTGTGCGAACCAATGAAGACAAAATGTTCATCTTTGTCTTTGAATTGATGTTTTTCGTGTCCAAAGTATACCGCTGTGCACTCGGTCTCTTGCTGTTATTAATCTAGATGCCTACAGGTACCCAGTCCAGAATGCACTACATTTAGGAAGAACAGTCAAGAATTTTACCATTATTGAAAATTGAAACTATAAGTATTACTTAAATCCTCAGGATTATTACTATCCCGTACCATAATATAAGAATAATGATTGTATAAGATAATAATGGATTATTTTTGTAATGAACCAATAACAGATTGGGATGCTAATGATCCTGAGGATTTGAGTAATGCTTATAAAGTCTCAATTTCCAATAATGGTGATATTCCTGACTGTTAGTCCTCCATGTGGTGCATCCTGGACTAGGTGCCCCTAGGCATCTAGACTAATAACAGCAGGGTCCGAGTGCACAGCGGTATAACTGGGCTTCCGCTACGGCGGGTGGGTGCGAACATACACCCAGAATACTTAAAAGATATCCAAATGTATACGTATATCATATGTAGCCCTTGGGCTAAGGGAGATAACCCTGACAAAAAATCAGGCGGCCTCGTCAATTTTTGCGAACAGTGGCGACGTCACAATGATGCCGTTTACCAGCCAAGAAACTTTGTTATTCTTCTACGTTTGTGTTACGCTTATCAAGCCATCGAAATCGATTATCGTTTGCTATGTCGTATAAATATGGGAAATAATGAAGAGGTGACCACGTCACCAACCAAAATGAATGTACCATAATATAAGAATAATGATTGTATAAGATAATAATGGATTATTTTTGTAATGAACCAATAACAGATCGTGATTTTTTAAATTTGACTAACCAATCAATAGTCATTAATATTTTACAATTTGTGTTTTCAACATTCAACACGTTTTCTTGTCCCAACCCTACAGAGACGCGCTCCCTTCTTACTCGACTCGGTCCGAAATCTTCGGTCGCACGTATTGAACCCGCCCGCGGCCGAATTGCTGCCCGAAGATGCCAAAATGGAGATGGAACAAATTTATGCCCGATTCAACGACCATTTGGCCATCAACAATCTTTCAGCAAGTATGGGCATCTATTCGCCCATGGATTACAGTCTGTGCGTCATCCTCAACAATCGCCGCATGGCTTCTCTAGCTGCTGCTTCGCAAGCCGGCCTGAATCATGCAACGGCCAATGGAATGGATGCGGGCTATCCCGAATTGGACTATCACATTGCTTGTTTGTTTGTTGTTTTCGTAGCCAATGCTTTGCCGTTGTTGGCACGCCAAGAACACAGTTTGTACCATTTGGACTTGGAAGCGAACGAAAATAATTGCCATTGCATCGCCTATTCCGTCAATACGTTGATGGTATGTGTGCCAAGCTGTTGGTGTATATTTATTTATTTATTTATTGTGCCGGAGTGGTCTAGCGGTTCATCACTCGACTTAGACCTGGGCGGACATCGAGGTTTGTATCCCACCACCGGCCCACTAAAATGCGGGCTCACGTTTGGCTTCGCTAATATGTCCACTGCGGAAATATGCTTCTCATAAAACATTCAAAGTAGTAAAAACATTTTTAATTAAATATATATATGGTATTATACAGAGAAACAAATAAATATCGTTAATATTAGAACTATTAAATGGCGATTTTCAAATATATAATTTCTTTTATTTTAGCTTATATTATTTTTATTTTAAGGTTTTCATCAATTTAAATATTATTAAAATTAATTTTGTGAGATTGTAGCACGCATTATTATTTTTATAAACAATTATGACCCTGGCATAAGTAAATAACAGTTTGGCTTAAAAGATAGTTATATTGTACTATAAAAATACTACTGCTTAAATTGATTAATAACTTTCTATATAAGGGTTATTTAGTACTTTTTATACAACCAATATAATATATCTTTAATAAATATCTTTTTCTAACTGTCAAATTTTAAGTTTATACAAAACCTTTTATATACAGTAACTTATTTTAATATGCAATAATCTTTTTAAGTCTGTGTTTATTAGATGATGATCCTGAGGAATTGAGTAATGCTTATGAAGTCTCAATTTCCACGTGGTGCATCCTGGACTAGATATCTCTAGGCATCTAGGCTAATAACAGCAGGGACCGAATGCACATCGGCATAAGTGGACTTCCGCTACGCTGGGTGGGTGCGAGCATATACCCAGGATACTTAAAAGGTTTATCAAGGTATACCTATACCACATATAGCCGTTGGGTTAAGGTAGATAACTCTGACAAAAATCCGCCAGCCTCGTCATTTTTTGCAAACAGTGGCGACGTTACAGGGATGCCATCTACTAGCCAAGAAACTTCCTTATTTTTCTACGTTTGGATGAATAATTAAAATTAATTAATATTTAAAAAATTTCACTTTTTTATTGCAAAATATACCTTTTTACAATAAAACATTAAACCATTGGGTTCCCTTTGTAATTCAAAATAAAAATTATGAAATACGTAAACTGTGAGATGAATTCACTTCGTATATTCTCTTCAGTCACAAACATAAGGAATTTGTATGTATGTGGGGAAAAATGATGCAATTAACTTAATATTAATAACTACATAGATATGCACACTATGCCTATATTAACTTTGTGTGTATAAAAACAATTTGTAACTTCTTTAAATTCAACTTGGACATAACATAGGTGTATTATACATGTCTGTAGTTGTTACATTATATATATATATATATATATATATATATATATATATATATATATATACTGATTATATGTTTGTGACTGAAGAGAATATACAAAATGAATTCATATCACAGTTTGCGTCTTCTATTATTTATATTTAGAATAAAAAAAACTACCTAAATTTTGTCATTAAAAAGTCAAAACTTTTTTCCTATTGTTAGCCAACAAATAACCATATTCGTGTTAATTTTATTTTATAATGTAAAAAACTAATGTATTTTAGCGTTTTTAAGTTACACAATAATTCTTTCACAACCAAAAAACTTTAATATTTTATAAGAAAATGCCCAAAATATTTTTATGAACATCAATGTAAATTTAAAGTTGTTTTAACAAGATATACTTCATTTTTAATGTTTATACAAATATTAATTTTTAACTTACATTTAACAAGAAATCAAAGCAGTATTATCAATGTAATTTGGGTTTTGAATTATTTCAACTATCTATTTCTACGGTAACATGTTATTATAAATATGTTTTAAAAATTAATTAATTAATTTTTTGGTTAAAATTCAAATTTTCATTTTGAGGATATTAGCAACGTTAAATTTTGTGTTGTAGAACCGTAAACTTAGAGTATTGAAATGCATTTTTAAATAATTATTTTAAGCACATATATTAATAGTCGACTAGTTATTATAAAAATACGTAAATTTTATTTAATAATTCCGGTCATATACAGAAGGAGCTTTTAAAATATACTTTTTACACTAACTCAACATTTTAAAATAAATAGTTCAAAGTGAATATGAAGCAACTATGGAGTACTTTGCATTATTTGTTAGTTCTCGATATTTAGTTTTACGAAAAAATAATTGGATATAACAAATTAATTTAGATTCGATACTTTTATAGATGTTTCAGTATATATATATATATATATATATATATATATATATATATATATATATATATATATATATATATAGTTTTGCAAAAAACCTTTTTATTGAGTGATTTTTGCTGTAAAACAATTTATTTCTTAGCCCAATGGTTATATATGGTATACATACCTTAAGATACCTTTTAAGTACCCTGGATGTATGTTTGAACACCCACTCACTAAAGCCGGGATCCAGTTGTATCGCTGTGCATTCGGATTCTGCTATTATTAGTCTAGATGCCTAGGGGTACCTAGTCCACGTGGAGGAAGTACAGTTGTATCGCTGTGCATTCGGATTCTGCTATTATTAGTCTAGATGCCTAGAGGTACCTAGTCCACGTGGAGGAAGTACAGTATCACTATTATTGGGATCATTGGCATCCTTAATCCAACCTATTTACTTTCAGGTCTGCATGTTTTCCTTGCTGCGCCCGGGCGATTTGGAAGCCCGATCGAAAGAATTCCTGGCCTTGGCCTCGTCCAATATGTTGCGGTTGGGTCTGGAGTCGTCGACGTCGGTCATTTCGTCGGACATTGGCGCCGGTTCGGGCGGACCGAATTCGGCCAATTCCGCTCCCAACTTCGCCAATCAGCTGTCGAATTCTTCCACAGTCACATCGCCGCCAGCTAAACATCGCGATTCGATATACATCGTTTTCGATCAGATTTTCAAATTGTCGCCGTGTCTGTCGGCCAACTTGCAGGAGTCGTGCTTTCCCTATTCGCTCATTCGTAGCGCCTACCACAATGTGGCCAAACTTACAGGACCGGCTGTAGCCGAAGCTGTCCGAACCAACGATTTGTCACAGTCTATTCATGTCGAGTCGAAATGATTGCCGGTTATCAACGTTATTATTATTATTATTATTATTATTATTTACTTTTTGTGCTTATTTGCCGCTTGCTAATTTTATAATAATACTATTAACACAACTCATTCGTTTTTTGGCAATGATGATGATGATAATTTGTGTGGGTTTTTCGCCCCCAATACTGATTATGCCGGTTTTCTCCATTTTAACTTTTTTCTATTGATTTTATTGTTTTTCATACAATCATACATACACACACACACATATATATATAGACCACTATTTTAAAACAAGTATGGTGTTTTGTATTGAAACACAGCGAGTTTGGTTTTGGATTAATTGGATGCATTGTATTTTGGCAGATACGTAGAAGAGCTCAAGTGAGAAATAGTAATACAATAGTTTGCATACTTTTATTGGAATTGAAATGACTTTATACTTTAAATGTTGTACGCGACACGTTTTTCTGTAGCGGACCTGTTAGCAAAGGTTTACATTGAGCCCCAGACCACTACGATATATACATATGGAGAAAGAGAGAATTGTCAGATTAGTTTGAAAACTCAAATTGTTGTTCAATCCTTTTTCAATGGGTCTTTGTAAAACGCGATTCTGATGATGACTTTTGGTGAAATTTGAATAGCATTTTAATCTTTGAAATGAACAATAATCAAAAGTCAAAAATATAATGTACAATCATTTGGAACAGTTTCGGATCATGTTTTCTGGAGTCAAAGAATTTTAAAAATTCAATATAATGGATATACTTTTATCGTAATCAATTGCAAAATAATCTACACTATTACCATAAACATGAAATAACACAAGTCTGAATAGCTCTCGAATTCCTACACGGAAAGGTTGGTGGATGCGAATTGAAGTTGGAAGCTACAAGACCGCTTCCTTGCGACGTCTCCAGTGTTTACAGGAATTCTTTACGGTTGACGGATTCACAAGCCCATCCGGCTATGTATGGTAAATGGTTGCCTTGAGATACCTTTTAAGTATCATGGGTATATACTAGCACTCAATCACTGAACGGGACTCCAATGAAATCCTAGTTATACCACAGTGCATTCGGACGCTGCTATTATAAATTTAGATGCCTAGAGGCACCCAGTCCAGGATGCACCACGTGGAGGAGGAACAGTCAGTAATATCACCATTACTGGAAATTAGGACTGTAAGCATTATTCAAATCCTCAGAATCATGAGCATCCCAAACGTGCAATATTTTGTACAGTAATCAAAATAACATTTTTGTCAAGTTATTATGTACTTTTGAAGTGTCAACATTTTGTTGTAGAATATGGATTCATTTCAACTTATTTTCGTCATATTTGCGCAGACAAAGCCTCTAAATAAAGCGGTTATATTAAGCAAAATAATAAAAAAGACATTATTTTTCATCTTTTGCTTGTAAAGTGTGCGAAGTTGTGTCGTGCCGACACATTCAATTGGACGAAAATTGAAATACGAGATTGGAGGAATGTTGTATTGTATATCATGTAGATATCAGGATTTTTCACGAGTTGAGTAGGCCAAAACGCCTTTTAGTACTCGGTTCTCAAGTTTTCTAGGAGGGGGGAATATAAAATGAATGGTGAGGTAAAGGGGGATTAGTCACAGAAAAAAAGATTTTGAAATTAAGACAAAATCATGGTGGATAGTGGAAGTTAACAATGCAAAAACACTGCAATAATCTTCAAAAAAGAGAAGGAGGAATAACGCTCCAATGGACGTGCAGCGTGACGCGCGCCCCACCTCGCGAAAAAAAATAGATATTGAATTTGAGAAAACACAGATAAATAAAGTAAAAATATGAATTAAAAAGAAAAAATATTTTAGACATTTGACTAAAAGTGCAGCATGCACTAAATCTATCTGTAAAAATAGATATGTACTAACGTTTTATTGTTAAATTGCACAGGATTCAGGATTTTTCACGAGTTGAGTAGGCCAAAATGCCTTTTAGTACTCGGTTCTCAAATTGCCTCAAGTTTTCAGGGGGAAAAATGAAATAGATGGTGAGGTAAAGGGGGATTAGTCACAGAAAAAATTTTTTGAAATTAAGACAATCAAGGTAGATACGTAGGGGAAGTTAATAATTATAGAAAACGAGCAAAAATAATAAAAAAACAAGTTACAATGCAAAAACACTGCAATAATCTTCAAAAAGGATGAATAACGCTTTAATGGACGTGTAGCGTGACGCGCGCCTCACCTCGTGAGTGCATATTCTTTATATGAGTACGCTGTTTTGTACAGAGCTAAAACTGAAAATGTAAAAACCAATTAAATTGAAAAATTAAAGCACGAACCTATTCACAGGTCTGATTACAAAATTTGTACATTACAAACAATCATGCAGATAATAAATGTCATTTAGAAAATTTTAAATATTTTGTTGCAATCATTTATTGATTTAACAATAACTAGAATAATATTTTAAAAATATGTATTAGACATTTTACTCGGGCGATATAAATTCAAATTATTGCAAAACGTTGGCGATATTGAACAGTAATTTTTGTTGTTTGTAAAAGTAATCCTTTTGTGATTATATGGTTGGATTAAATATAAGACAAATTTTATTATTATTATTATTATATTAGGAGTCAGTAGCTTACCAAAAATATAAATGCATTTTCACCATTAATCAAAAAATAATCAAATAAAAAATTACAAAAAAAACAAAACAAGAATAGTAGACATGATAAGAACAAAATGAAACATGCAGAATTACATAATAGAATATAAAGGTAATCGATAAAGTAAACCTGTGATTAGACAAATGCTTAAAATCACTATACTTTGAATGAGTCATTATAAAACTGAGTACATATATATATATATATATTGGAATGCGTTTCCAAATGCCAGTTTTAGGATTGTAATGAAAGAAATAATAAGATTATGGATCGCAGTTATTACTGAAGGCTCAAGAAGAAATCATATATATGAAGACCATTGTAGATGTTTATACATTCATTTAAACAGTGTTTCAAAACGTTAACGTTTTCTAATTTTATAAACTATTCCATAATTTAGAGCATTTCATTAAAAAGACGTTGGTTTGTAATGATTCCATTTTTTAAATCATTTTAGCTTATGTAAAAATTTGTTTATAGTCAGTTCTACAAATTTATGCAACAGAGAATATTGGAGTTAATCTTTTTCATTGCAAAAAATTGGTTTTTTTTTTAATTTTGTAGTTTTTATTCGACAAAGAGAAGCGTTCATCACACTGCACGTCAAATGGGGGAATTATCTTAAACTTTATTTTTTATTTTTTTAAAATTATTGCAATCCTCTTACACTGTAATACAAAATTTGTTTTATTATTACTTTTTGTTTTTAAATTTTTATTATAATTTTTTACACTTACTTTTTGTACTTTTCAATTTATTTTATTTCATTGTATTTATTTGTTTTTTTATCTAATTTTTCGTTATAAATTTTCCCTTTTACTTCACCTAAAATTTACTATTTGTATCCAATAATTGAGATAAAATAAAACTAATAATCAAAAGGCATTTCGCCTAGTCAAATCGTGTTCAATCGTAAATCCAGAAGAGTCAGCAATTATTTTTGTAAAGCATTTAAAATTTTTTAAGTAAATTTATTACTGGGTTTATATAATTCACAAATGCAAAATTTATTAAAATGGGTAAATAATACATTTATTTTTAAAGAAAGCAACACAGGAAAACAAATGTATCATTTACCCATTTTAATAATTTTTGCATTTATAAATTATATAATAGATATTTTTTAATACTTCCATACAATAAACCAAGAATCAAAAAACGTCTCTCATATTCAACTTGTGTACCAACCTACAACTTTGTGTCCAAAATATTATGACTCTCTAAAGTAGTGAATATGTAATCACTTCATCGTGTAAACCGATTCAATTGGATAGTGCTCAAGCTTGATTTTATGTAAAAAGTGTAAATCAAATCAATTGTATAATAAATTTCTATAAGTATTTTAATTTAATGAATTATTGTTCATTTATATAAATTAGACAAATTTTTTGTATGTTTTTAAAGTGAATTTTATTGTAATTGTGTGCATCTTTAAGGTTGTTGTCAAAAATGAATAACTTGCCATGTTGTGAATTTGGGAATACATGCAGAATGGGACATAACTAAAACACTATAAATTGTTAGAAGTGTGTTTTCTACTTTTAACAACTTCTATTTAATTATTTAAAAAATTTAAACTATGGAGGTAATGAGTTTATAATATTTAAAAATCGTAACGTATTATAAAAAAACATAAATTATCAAGTATTTTGTAATAATCATATCAAAACACAAATGCTAGTACTAAGCATATTAAAAGCTAAAAATAGTTAAGACAATTATACACCACAGAATGAATAAAATAGACAGGCAAGCTGAGAAGTTCAGAGTTACACGTTATATTTAACAAGCACGCCAAAAAATGATGTCACCCGTTTCGGTGGATTAAAACAATATAAAAATATTAACAAAAATTAAGAACTGTAAATATTAAAATATAAACATGTTAAAATAAAATTTACAAAATAATATTTGTTAAATAATAGTAACACTACAAATACCATACAAGTTTATTTTTTGAAAACACTTCTTTTAGAGATCTTTGTCAATTGTTTTTTTTAATTGACTTATAAAACGATAATCAATTATTTTTACCTTATATTAAAGTAATAAAATTTAAATCTGACCTGTAAAAATAATTCTATTTATAATGGCGTGAAATGAGTAAAATACTATTAACCAGCTAATTTCATTAGTAACTATTTTTTTCCATAACGGAGAAAATCATTAAAGTAGTGTTAATAGATCTATTATTAATAATATAAAAAATGGACTTCACATCTAAAAATAGAAATAATGTTTAAATGCTTTCAATCTACTTGGCGAGTGTTTTTAATAAAACAGATTCGAAATAATGAGAGAAATATTAAGGGAAAATTTTTTTATATTTAATTACGTTAGTTGTAAGTTTTTTTAAATTAAAGCTATTTTGTTTTTAACAATTACACAAAATTTTAAATGTTATTCAAAGTTAAAAAAACAATTTATAATATTGTTTTTTGTTATATTTTAAGAAATGTAGTCGTTACTTGATTGTGAGTAGTTAAGGTTAGTGTTAGGTTAACAAGAATTGAGGGTAACATAATTGCTCAGCATTTAAATGACAATAATAAAATATTAAATAATTAATAACACAAGCAACTAACAAAACAAAATTATAATATATTGGTTTTTATAATTAAAAATTTTTTAAACTGTTACTGGATCAGTCAAGACCATGTTAAATATACAATAATTCACAACTGTACGATTGCAGTCACCTTAAATACTTTAATAGAAATATATTTAGCATTATAGCATACAAAGTATAAAAAAAGAAAAGAAAAAAAATGTTATTCAAAATTAATAATAAAATGATAAGCGTTACTTGAGGTGAAAACATAAAAACACATTAATCGATATTTAAAAGAGACAAGAACGGTTCATTTTTTATATGCTCAGGGTTAGTTAAATATCTTGCACAAATTATGCGTTTAATAAATAAATTTTCTCCTTATTTTGTTGAATAGCATTGAGTTGTTAAAATTGGCATCTAGATGTGATTATTGTCCTCCAATAATTTTTTTAATTAATAGACGACAATTCTCAAGGTGTCCCTCAATTATTTTGTTAGTAATTTCTACATGCGTTGTGCCTACTAATTTATTAATTATTGTAATACATCTTTTTTAAAAAACAAAATCATTTTTTAACAAATTTGGAAATATAACTAGTGAGCAGTACAGGACCACTGAAAAAATGTTGACTTAAAGAACAGACTCATTATTTTGTTATTAAGATGAAAATATTTTGATCTTTTTGTGTAATTGTAAGAATGTCTAGTCTTTGTAAAAACTTGATCTAAGTAATTATACTATGTTAGTTTATTATTTAAGTTAACTCCAAAATGCTTAAACTCATTACCAAAGTTTATGCTAATGTTTTTTAGTTGAACCAAAAATGCAAGTTGTGAGTTGCATAGAAGGCTATATCGATATAAAATTTACTATTTTACATTTTTGTAAATAAAAAAAAATTAGAAGCTCTAAACCATTATTCGATTTTATTAGTATTACTTTTAAACTGCTCAACATTATGTGCCGATAAAATACTACTGTATAATACGCTATATTATTAGCATATTTAAATAAACCTAAAATTAAAAAAAACTTTTAGAGTGTCGAAACAAAGTAAAAATAAAAAAGGATAATACGGCTTCTTGCAGTACATTATTACTGTTATCTTCTAAAACCGCATTTTATGTACTGTTTCCGGTCTTAAAAGTAATTTTATAACCATTTAATGATATAATTGGGTGAATCTAGATCTTCCAAATAAAAATAATAAAAGATGTAAACTGTGGGAGGAATTCATTTCGTATATTCTCTTCAATCACAAACATATAAAGAATCAGTATATATACATAAAATTATATAATGTAATTAACTTAGCATTAATAACAACACACATACACAACATGCGTATGTTAAGTTTACGCTAAATTTAATAAAATTACAAATTGTTTTTGTGCACACAAAGTGAGTTTTAATGTGTGAATGTACACAGATTTAAGTGTTTTTAACATATTAACAGTTTGAGAAGTTATCAACACTTTAAAACAATTATTAAAGTTAACTTGGTGTTTTGTTTGAACCAAGTGACGTGATATTAACGAAGTGCACACACATGCAGTTGAGTTAAATTTTTTTTCAATCCAATTAGGGATGTGTTCTTTTGCCCGTTCAGATTAGCGACGAGTTGTCCAACCAATATATTTGTCACTGCAACTGCAAGTAAACTGGTAAATGCAATGGGAGGTGCAAAACATTACTTTATCTGTTTTTACCTTGGACAAAGGCAGATCTGTTGTGGTACATAGCATTCTTAATTGGGTTAATGAGTATATCCTTTTTATGCATTTTTAAGCTTAATTTTTAGGAGGTTCATTACATTATCTCCTTTGAAAGCTAGTTTTATAAAAACCGGCTTGCTTTTGTTTTCAACTTTTTTTTAGCTGTGAGTGACTTTGAATAAAAATTGATAAAATCTTCAAAATATCCATCATTGATTAGGGTTTGTTTTATGGTTTCTAATTCTTTATCAATAGTATCGCTTGAACATATTCTTTGTGCACGGTTAGATAATGTTTTAACTAGTGCACGTTTTTGTTAAATTGGTTAAAAACTTTTGAAGTGGAGATATTAACCGGTCCAGATAGGCTTACAATAAATTCTACGTTAAATCGACCCACCTTTTCTTTGTGTCAGTGTTACGTCCAAAAAATTGATTGTATCATTTTTTTAAGCTCTTATTTGATTTTGATATTAGGATGAATGTTGTTAAAGATTTGCAGTAATTGATACATGTTTTGTTTATTGTGAGCAACAATAAATATGTCATCAACGTACCGTTTGTATACAACCATATTTTTTATTTCTCTTTTTATTGAATCTTTGATTTTTAATAAAAAAATGTTTGCCAATGTTGGTCCTAACGGACCTTCCATAACTACCCCATCCGTTTGAATATATGATTTGCCACAAAAATTAAATCTAATATTTTTTGCACAAAGTAGAATCAGTTCTTGCAGATATTCAACTGGAATTTTGGAATTGATATCATTTGACATGATATAGATCTGTCAAACATTTTATTAGTTTTTTCTTAAAATATTGTCAAATGCAGATTTATAATTTAAAAATAAGCACCTAATAAAGTACTTCTCTTTGTTTAAAAACTTAGCAATGTTTTGGACTAAGCTGATTACACAATCTAAAGTTAAGTAGTTGTTGTAGGAGTAAATCTTAACTTTTTCAATATTAGCATTTTAGCAATTTTAAAAGGAATAATTCTGAAGTTTGAAACAATTTTTGAGTGATGTGTTTTAGGTATTGAGGTGATTCTAGAAAATCTACACTAGTTTGAAATAATAAAATTATTAATGGATTTAGATATTATTTAAATGTGAAATAACTCTGTTTAAGAGTCATAATATTTAGGCCATTTGATCCAGGAAATTAATCACTTTTTAACTTAAATATAAAATCTGCATGACTTTACATTAAAGGTATTACTAGGGTTATTAATATTATTGTAATATGTGCTTGTTAAAGGAGCTAAATTATCTACAATAAAATGTTTATTTAAAATATTTACGTTTGTATTATTAATTAATTTTTTACTTTTTTTAAACATGTTTTTTATTTGTTTTTAAACTATTTTTAGATTGCTATTAAAAAAATAAAACTTATTTGTATATTTATTTGTAAATCTTCTTTCCATATTAATAAATTTATTTTAACAGCTTGATTTGCACGTATCCTCTTTTAATCCACGTAATTTTTACTCTTAATAAGGTAATGTCATTGTCAGTTATTCAAAGTTTTTATTTGGAACAAATTTTGTAATATTTTATTTAAAATACTAACAAAATGTTTTGTAGTCTCGTTTAAGTTGAGTGTACTGATTATATGCAAATTACTTCGTTCTGCATTGTTTAGCATATTTGTGAGGATTATCTTACATAAATATACGATTTGGTTATTGGTTTTAAAAATTTAGCATAATTTTGTTTAGAATATATTTTTGGAAAAATTCAAACAATGTAATGATTAGATGTTGATACCGGATCCATGCATTTGGCAACATAGTGCTATGAGGAATTAGTAAAAACATAATCAGCACTAATGGAAAAATTAACAATATTGATTAAGCTTAGTAAAGAAAATATAGTAATCTTAGCACTATTAAAATTTCTTGTTAATAAAATCAAATTTTTATTACAAATACTAATAACAAATTCTAAAAATTTTATAATAAAACCCTTGTATATCAAATACCTTAACTAATAAAAATATGCAAGTTTTTATTATATTTATGCCTTTATAGTGTGACAAAACCTTACGTTTGTTGTTGACTGCAAAACATTTTATGTTGTTTTGTAAAACTCAAAAATAAATTTTAGGTTAATGGTAAAATATTTAGCTGATATATAATGCCAAACCTTCCCATAAACTTTGATTTTGTTATTGCGGTTTAATCAAAGAGTTGAAAAACTATTGATAGAGATCAGAATACTGTCAACATATTTTATTAACCAGGATTCTTGAATTAAAGAAAACAATAATTTTTGTGTTGTCTTTTATTAATTAATGATTGATAATCCGTTTTAATAAATATATTTATTAATAAAACAAGTTGCAATATCATTTAATCGATGCATGTGTTTTTAGGCCTTTATAAAAAACCATAATAATATTTTTTAGAAATTGGTTTGAGCACATTATTTAGAAAATAAAACCAGATATTAAACAAAACATTACAGCATATTTTTTACAAAATAGTAAAAATGTTTGTTAATAATTGACATAATATGACGATTTTGATTATAATATTAATAAAATAATTATTTTTGCAAAAAAGCTGATATAAGAAATAACAATAAATATATTCTTTTCAATGTTAGAAGAAATTATATCGCGATTAATATTTACATTTCATTTACACAAACTATGCACGTGCTCTGCAAGTTGCGCCACCAGTTGGTTGTCGTTTAGAGAATGTTGCTATGTGTGCATGTGCGTGTGCATGTGCGTATGCGTATGCGTGTGCGTGTGCGCGTGTGTCTATTTATATATACGTAATTGCGTATGAATGGATACATGTATATATGTGTATGTGTGTGTGTGCGCGCACGCGCTTGCAAACAACACTATTCAGCAATTAATTAGATAATTATGCACATAAAAATTTGTGTGTGTGTGCGTGTGTGTGAATAACAACTCGCAAGGTAAGGGGCGCGTCACGCTACACGTCCATTGGAGCGTTATTCATCCTTTTCTCTTTTCTTCTTTTTTGAAGATTATTACAGTGTTTTTTGCATTGTAATAGGTGTTTATTTTATTATTTTTTTGTATATTTATAATTTTTGCTTATTTTCTATAATTGTTAACTTCTACTATCTACCTTGATTTTATCTTGATTTCAAATTTTTTTCTGTGACCATTCCCTCTTTACCTCACCATCCATTTCATTTTTCCCCATGAAAACTTGTGACAATTGGAGAACCGAGTACTAAAAGACGTTTTGGCCTATTTAACTCGTGAAAAATTCTGAAATCCTGAAATTTGTTTTTTTATGTATTTTGAAACATTTGTACCAATTATCACTATTAAATTGCAATTACATTATAAACATTAACAATTTATAAAAAATTTATAAATTATTATTATTTTTTTTACAAATATAATTTAATTAAAGCATATTATTATATTTTGTTTGCCGTAACTGATACGCTGGCGCGAATTTGATTAACCGCGCTTCTTCATGGCCACCGAGGAGGTGATGGGTGACAGTTTTGTTGAGTCAAGATCTGTAAGTATTGAAATTATATATTTAATTATTTATTTTAGAAGGATTCTTTTAATGATGCCGATCAAAATGGCCATTTACTTTATACCACTCAACATAGTGGATCTGTATCTAGCATTGACAACCCATGGATGAAAAGTAAGTTTATGATTTTATTAATCTTTTAAATATTTTTTAGCGTTAACTATTAACGATTCTAGCTCAAATTCCTATCGTGGGTTGCAAAATCGTGATCAGGATTGGCCAACTCTTCAAAGTGCAGTAAATCACAAACCACAATTTGGAAGTGTTGGTTCCATCAACATTAAGCAAAAGGATAAACAAAAGAAAAAAGTATTTTATTTTTTGCTTTATTTTGCGTAGACTGTGCCTTCAAATTATCAAAATGATGCTAGCGAAGTTTCATTTGAATCGAAATCCGGTGTAGCAACAAATGCCAATCAGAAAAAGAAATGGGAACAGGCCAACATTGAATGCATTTTTCCTCGAGCCGTTGGGGTCGACAGTTGTTCCAAATCTCAAAAGTCTAATCGTTTTGGAGGTAAGTTGTACATACTCAAATATTATTTTATAGATAATGCCGAATACGATAAAGAAAATCATATAGGGAAGGCAAAAAATACGTCGACTGCCACTATATCGAGTTCGTCGGAAGTGTTTCCTTCGGCCAATCGATCGCGTCCTTTTTTACGTTATCCTCGTTTACTAAAATCTAATCGTTTATCGGTGAGTGCATTCCATTGTTTGACATTATTTTTTTACCGTAGGACATATGGCAGTTATTATTTCGGTTGATGTATTTTTGATTAGTGTAGCCAAACTGTTGATGGTAGTAGATATAGATATTTGTATCATACGTAATTATAAATTAGAATGGATTCTGTTTTGTTTTAATTTTTGTTTCAAGGTCTACTTGTATTGAAATGTCAAATGTTTTAATGTAATATATTGATTTTTCTTATTAAGACAATAATTATTATATAACCCGGTATTATTTGGTTAATTGTTCAGTTATTTTGAAATAATTGGCCTTGAAACCTAAGATTTTTTAAATATATATATATATATACTGAATGAAAATAGTAAGAATAATGGTCTAAAATTGTAACTGCATGCTTTAAACAGGATACGATTAAAATGATAAAACAAAAAAGCACTTATTTAGAGCGTTTAAGTAATTTTATTCAAATTTACTTAATTTGATGCTAATGATCCAGATGATTTGAATAATGCTTACAGTCTCTTTTTCCAATGATGTTGATAGTCCTGACTGTTCCTCTTCCACATGGTGTATCCTAGACTAAGTGCCTCTAGGTATCTAGGCTAATAACAGCAGAGACCAAGTGCACAGCGGTATAACTGGGCTTCCGCTATGTCGGGTAGGTATAAGCACACACCCAAGATATACCGTATATTAAGGTATATGTATACTATATGTAGCTGTTGGGCTAAGGAAGATAACCCTGACAGAAAATCAGGTGACTTCGTCAGTTTTTGCGAACAGTGATACTATCACAAGGATGTCATCTATCAATCAATAAACGTTATTATTCTGCTACATTTGTTAGGTTTATCAAACTATCGAAGTCGATCATTCATATATCTTATAAATGAGGAAAATAATGAAGAGGTGACCACGTCACCAACAAAAATGAATTAGTAAATGACCTATATAAATTTTAAAATTCTGTTTACTTACAAGTACTTAATTTAATATTTCATTTTTCTCTAGCGTCGTGCACAGTTGGTACCTTTTTCATCAAATCGAGGCTCAGCAACTCCTAGTGTTCGACCTATAAATATAACATCTCAAAGAAGTTTTAATTTGGACAACAATAATGTCAATAATTTTAGTACGAACAATCGTCTTGTTTGTCCACGTATGGTTTCTCATGAAAATCCTTTTCCACTATACAGTTCGGGTCCCTCACTCATTCCTTCAAATTTTCGTAAGTTCTTCAATAACTTGTCAATAACAATGAACATAAATTGATATACACTATGTGACGCATTTTTAATTTGTTCTTCAATTGTAGCTGTTGGATATCCTTTTTTCGTTATTTATCCAACAACAACAACAACGCCTGACATGACGCTTCCATCTTCTAGTGTCTCAAATGTGGATTACAACTACACACTTGTAACTCAAGATTTAAATACTTTGCCTGCAAGTTCAACGGTACCCAACTTTCTTTCATGTACAGATTCAACGTTTAATGTTTTGAATGCTAATAACAATACAATTACCACTACAATAGCTGCTTCGAACAATCCTCACCCTTTAAATACTGTTTTTTCATTATTTCCCGGAGCAACTATTGCTCAGCCGTCAAGTTTGTGTTTCTTGGCATCTTCGAGCAACGATCCTTCTATACTTATCCGACATCAAATATTGCACCAAGTTGAATTTTATTTCAGTTCTGACAATTTAGCAAAAGATTTATTTTTGCGTCGTCAAATGGATCCTGACGGCTGGGTCAATGTGCGAGTAATTGCCAAATTCAATCGTGTCAAATCTTTGAGTTCTGATTTGAATGAAATTTTGGAAGTAAGTTATTATCACTTATCGTTTATTGTGTAAGTAATATAAAATGTTTAAAACTCAGTTGGTTTTGGTCACTAATTATTTTAATTATGAGTGATCTATTTTTTGGAGTTGCTCATGATTCCGACGACTTGAGTAATGCTTATAAAGTCTCAGTCTCAAATCATAGTGACATCTATGACTGTCCTCCACGTGGCGCATTTTGAACTAGACACCTAGACTAACAAAACAGGGATCAAATACGCAGAGCCAAAATTGAGCTTCCGCTTTTGTAAATGGATTTCATGATACATCTAACGTATTTTAAAGGTATATTAAGGTAAACATATACTATATGCAGCCCGTCACGTTTGTTATCCTTATGAAGCCATTGAAATCGACTGTTTAACATGCTGGTACAAATATAGAAATAATGAATTAGCGTTGCCAACGTAGGAGAATGACGCACTTTTTTCGCTGAGACACTATTTTTATGACGATGCTATTTGATTTTTTATCAAGGTTATCTTCATTAATCCATAAGCTACATGTGATATACGTATTCCTCAATATACGTTTTAAGTACCGTCTGTGTAAAACTGGAAGTCCTGTTATACGTCTGCGCACTCGGCCCTTGATCCATGTTAGTCTGAGTACAGAATGCGCACTGTTGAAGTTCGATACTTTATAAACACTTAAATGTTCAGGATTATTAGCATCTTAGTTAAAGGTGTGGGTGAAATATTCGATGTTTATTAGGATTATTTACCACTTGTACCACTTAAAACCAACCAAGTTTGTGAGGTCCTTCTTAAGAATCCTCTATTCCAAATAACTGCTTTTAAATAAAAGAATGGGGTTTAAGTTATTTTTCATTCATTTAATTTTTTACAAGTTATTTCAAATAAAAGGCAACTGAATTATCTTTTTTGACTTATTTTAAAAGTCTTCACTTGTAAAGCAAGCGCATTTCGGATTAAAATCTACATTCACAATGGCTTACGAATTTTGCGAGTGAACAACGCAATCTAGTTACTATTTTGGAAGTAAAACTACCGTTTTAGTTTTATTCAGTGCACGTTATCAAAACTATTATTGAATACTTTGTTTTGGCACTGTGGATCAATAGTAAGGTTTCTGGGGTTTGGTTGTTTGCTTTTATTTGAGAGAATGCTGACAGCTTCACAGCTATAAAATTAAACAACAAAAGCTAGTGGCAGATCCACCTCTTCATTACTTCCAAGTTTGCGTAACATACGGAATTCCTATCCGAAGAGGTTTCTTGGCTAGAAAACCGCTTCCTTATAACGACCGGACCTACAGGTACTTTACGCATCTCCAATCTAGCCTAACGTACACTAACGACCAATCGTAATCGTTTATTTTTTAGGCAATCCAACTCAGTCCTTTGCTAGATATTGACGTTCCGAATGCCAATGTTCGATGCAAAAACAATCCTTCTATGTGGGTTCTTTCGCGCGATCCAGTTAAAAACAAAGTTACTACGCTGAATCCCGATGCTCCCGAATTTGTTCCTTCACATTCAACCGAATCGTCATTGAACAGTGAGTTATCAATCTATTTCGAATGAATGGCTTTTAAATACGAGCGTTTTGTAATTGAGGATGCTAATGATTTTGAAGATTTGAGTAATGTATGTAAAGTCTCAATTTTCCCCACTGTTCTTCCTCTACGTGATGCATCCTGGACTAGGTACCCATAGGCATCTAGACTAATAACAGCAGGGGCTGAGTGCATACCCAAGATGCCTTAAAGGTATCTTTAGGTATCAATTTACCATATGCAACCGGTTAGGCTTGTGGATCCGTCAACCCCAAATTCCCTCAGAATAACATTGCTAAGCCAATTCCTGTAAACACTAGCGCCGTTGGGAGGAAGCGATTACCTAGCCAAGAAACTTCGTTTTCTCTCCCTAGTTTAATTCACATCCGGTAACCTCTTCGTATGGGAATTCGGAATGCTGTGCGAACTTGGAACTAATGAAGAGGTGGTTCTACCACCAACTTTTGTTCACTATTTAATTAGGCAGTTGGAGAATTGTGTTTTTCTTTGTTGAGTAGAATTGAATACTTTATCCAAATGTTTTTTTTTAAATTTAGATTTTGATATTATTACGACTATAAATGGGACTGTGTCGGAGGAACTCAATTTTGCTTTCTCAAACGAATCATCTGGCGCATCTCGATCAAATGGTGTGAAATTAAATCCGCCGTTAGAAAATATTGTAAGATATTTGATTAACTTAATGCTACGTGAACACGTGGTCGGTTTTTTATTATTTTTAAGTTGAACGTGGAGATGGGAGAGGGAGAATTCCACTGCCGTTGTCGCAAGGAAGCGGTCTTCTATTCCCCTAGGCGCATCTAGACTAATAACAGCAGGGACCGAATGCACAGCAGTATAATCGTGCTTCCGCTACGGCGGTATTTTAAGGTATATGTATACCATATGTAGCCGTTGGGTTAAGGGACATAACTCTAACAAAAATTTAGACGGCCTTGTCAATTTTTGCGATTAATGGCGAGGTCAAAAGGATATCTACCAGCTAAGAAACTTTGTTACTCTTATCAAGCCATCGAAGTCGATCGTTTTATATACCTTATAAATATGGAAAATAATGAAGAGGTGACCACGTCAATAACGAAAATGAATGAATGACTATCGCTGAAAAGTTAAATTCTATAAACGCTGCTCAAATCCCTAGAAGTTATGTGGACAATCTCAAGTTCCAATTATGAAAATTTATTTACTTCATAATTAGGCATTATCGATTTTTCTTTTGATTGTGATTCGTGAGTTGCATTGACTTGTCGGTTTTAAGTACTGTGCCCCCATTTGTTTAAATTAATTTTTAGACTCGCAGTCGAACTTATTCCACCACTTCCGAAGATGACATTGACGATTCCATGCTGTCCTGTCTGCTGGTAATTGCACCGTCGACTACAGCCAGTGGTGAATCGAACGACAGAAACACCAACGCCGACGATGACGCGGAAAAGAATGACAAGAATGAGTAGGTTGAACTTAACCAATTTCTTTCATAATTTGCATTCATTTTGGTTGGTGACGTGGTCACCTCTTCATTATTTCCCATATTTATACGACATGTAGAACAATCGATCTCGATGGCTTGATAAGCGTAACACAAACGTAGAAGAATAACAGAGTTTCTTGGCTGGTAGACGGCATCCTTGTGACGTCGCCACTGTTAGCAAAGATTGACGATGCCGTCTGATTTTTTGTCAGGGTTATCTCCCTTAGCCCAAGGGCTACATATGGTATACGTATACCTTTAGATACCTTTTAAGTATCCTGGGTGTATGTTCGCACCCACTCGCCGTAGCAGAAGCCCAGTTATACCGCTGTGCACTCGGATCCTGCTGTTATTAGTCTAGATGCCTAGGGGCACCTAGTCCAGGATGCACCACGTGGAGGACTAACAGTCAGGAATATCACCATCATTGGAAATTGAGACTTTATAAGCATTACTCAAATCCTCAGGATCATTAGCATCCCATCCTCAGGATACTTAGAAGGTATCTAAAGGTATACGTATACCATATGTAACCCTTGGGCTAAGGGAGATAATCTTTACAAAAAATCAGGCCTTGTCAATCTTTGCGAACAGTGGCGACGTTACAAGGATGCCAAGAGATTTCGTTATTCTTCTACGTTCGTTACGCTTATCAAGCCATCGAAGTCGATCGTTTGCTATGTCGTATAAATATGGGTAATAATGAAGAGGTGACCACGTCACCAACCAAAATGAATGAAAATTTTACCATTGTATCTAAGATAAAGTCCCGGCCAAAATAGGGTGAAGATCGTCTCGAATAGCTTCCATCCTAGTAGTTTTCTGACCACCTTTCCTTTTCTTCCAATCGGCATTTGGACAAGCCAAAGTTACGGAAGGTGCGATTGCATCAGGAATTTTATGAAGAACGTGACCAAACCAATCTACGAATTTGGCGGTTACTGATTTTTTTCGTCCAGTCCCCTGATACGGATGATGCTACATGAGTTTTGTGCCAAATATATCTTGGGTAATAAACGTAAAGTATATGTAAGTTTCTTGGGTGGTAGACGACATACTTGTGACGGGGTTGATTTTCATAACGATTTTTGTCCTTTAGCCCAGCGGTATACATATATGTTGAGATACGTTTCAAGTACTCTGAGTATATACTTACACCCATTTACCACGCATTCGTTTCCTGCTGTGTTATTCTAGATACTTGTATGCATATAATCTAGGACTGTTCAAGTGAAAGTGAGTCAAGGACATCACCATTAATAGAAATTGAGATTTTACAGGCGTTACTCCAATCCTTACTATCATCAGTGTCGCAGAGAGAGAAATGGAATTAAAATGATATTTTATTGTATATCGCCGCACCTATGTATTTGCAAACTAAGTTATGTGTGTGTGTGTTTGTTTCCCATTTTAGATACAGTGGCAGTGTCGACGAAAGTCTCCAACTGCTTTTTGACGATTTGTGCAAGGTTGCCGATGAAGTGAGTACTTTTCGATGCAAATGTCCCTTTAAGGAATCCAATGGTAATCCGCTTCCAGTGGTCGATGAATTTATCTACCTGGACTCTGTTATAGACAGCAAACGATTTAGCTTTTTAGAGATTCAGCATCGTACTTCTCTCTGCTGCAAAGTTTGGACGTTATGCTAAGGTCCCATCTGTCCAAATGAATGACTTAATTAGGCGTTCGATTGCTTACCATTGGTAGTTGATAGATATCACTGGAGGGGTTTGAATTCGGGATATAATGAACATTTATTATCAGCATGATTCAAGTAATTTGGATTACTTTGGGTAATTGTGACCGGTGGGTGGTGTTTATCCTCGATGATGATGGTAATGTCTTGGATGAGGACACATCGTGGGGTTTTTATTTCAACTTTTTAGCAGTTCTATTTATTGGAGTATACATTGTTGTTGGTGACGTGATTACCTGTTCATTATTTCTAGATTTGTACGGTATGTTAAATGATCGATTTTGATGGCTTAATTAGCGTAACAAACGTAGAAGAATAACGAAGTTTCTTGGCAGATAGACGGTATCCATGTGACGCCACTGTTCGCAAAGATTGATAAGGCCATCTGGTTTACTGTCAGGGTTATCTCCCTGAGCCTAAGGGTTACAAATGGTATAGATATACATTAAGATACTTTTTAAATACCCTGGATTTATGCTTGCGCCTATCCACCGAAGCGGAAAACTAGTTATCCCAATGGGCATTTCGTCACTACTGTTACTAGTCTAGATGCATATTGGCTCCTAGTCAGGGATGCTAATGATCCTGAGGAGTCCTGACTGTTCATCCTCCACGTGGTACATCCTGGACAAGGTGCCTATAGGCATGTAGACTAATAACAGCAGGGTCCGAGTGCACAGCGGTATAACTGAGTTTTCGATACGGCGGGTGGGTGCGAACATACTCCCAGGATACTTAAAAGGTATCTAAAGGTATACATATACCATATGTAGCCCTTGGGCTAAGGGAGATAACCCTGACAAAATATCAGGCGGCCTCGTCAATCTTTGCGAACAGTGGCGACGTCACAAGGATGCCGTCTGCCAGCCAAGAAACTTTGTTATTCTTCTACGTTTGTGTTACGCTTATCAAGCCATCGAAATCGATCGTTTGCTATGTCGTATAAATATGGGTAATAATGAAGAGGTGACCACGTGATCACCAACCAAAATGAATGAATGAATGAACTTGGCTCCTAGTCTAGGATGCATGAAATGGAGGATGAACAGTTAAGAATATCACCATGATTAGAAATTGAGATTTTAATAGCATTGCTCAATTCCTCAGGAGCGTTAACATCCCAAACTGTGCGAATTAAAGTGATATTATATTAAATATAGTTACTGGTGTATTGTGAATAAAACTCATTTTGGTTGTTGCCATATTTGCCACAACATTATATTGATTTTTCTAATGGAACTGCGGTTAGCCATTCTGGTACGAGTACGAGTTACGCGGTCTCAGTTTCCGACGATGGTGATATTCTTGAGTGTTGCTCATCCACGTGGTACATTCTGGAATCATACTAACATGGATCAGGATCCAAGTGCTCAGTAGTATAACCTGGCTTATGTTGCTTAAATTACTTACCTTTGTTTAATTTTTTGTACTGTAAGTTATGGCACAACGTTTACGCCACCTTTTTCGGGAAAAAAATAAGAAATTCCTATTGGTGAACATTGATCGTTGGAGGTATGTGGTACGTTGGTGGTGCATATATCTGTGGTCAGGGATTGAAAGTGTGCCTTGTATTTAAGATAAAAATTTGTAAGTGCACTGCATTTTACAACGAAAATTTTGTAAAGCGGTTGTTTCGTTGAGCAGCTGGAAATTGTTGTACGAGATTTGAGGAAGCGTGCACTGTTGTTTTTTGATAGAAAGTTTTAGTCTGCAAATACATAAGACCTTTAACAAGTACGCAGACGTTGTACGAAGATTGAATCGAATACTACTAGAATTGGAAATACCTAGTCTTTTTAATTGTTTGCCCAAATAGATTACAATGATGGAAAGCAAACAAATTATGGCCAGTGTTTATTCAGTAGCGTTAAAAGCTGTACGAAGAAGTGACAACAATAATTGCGGAATTTCCTATCGTTTCTTATGCTTTAACTGTTCATGTTTATAATTGGATGGTAAATGCATTATGCAGGAGTAAAGAGAAACCTTTAACTATTATAAAATAGATTTATAAGAAGTAACATCTACTAAGATTATTGTTGATTATATTGAGCACATCTAAATCGTACAAAAGCATTATTTATGTGTTATCAGTAAAAGTAAAATATTTTATACAATTTAGGTTAAAAACAAGAATATTAACATTTTGAAAATATTGAAAAACAAGCAAATTCATTACTTCAAATAATTTATAGTATAAAATATGCATACATACATATATATAACTATTTTAGGCATTATTCACTGTTTACCAAAATGTTCTCAAAGCTTTTGTTTTTAAGTAACTAATTTGCTTGTATTCGAATTTTTTAAACTGTCAATATTTTTGTTTTTGACCTAAATTAGAATTTTATAGTGATATTGGTATAAAATATATTTTTTATAGAATATATTTACTTATACTGCTAAGAAAATACTTAAAGAATGTTTTTGTACAATTTAGATATGCTTAATAATAGCTGTCTGTTCATTTACTGTGTACATTTTTGTACTGGTTTATACCAGTATATTGGTAAGACTAAAATGCTAGTTCGGTTATACGGCACTTATTACATTGTAACAAAAACAGATATAATTTATGAAATACGATTTCTTGTCCCAATTTATTATAAGGATCAGTAAACCAGATGCCTCGATAATATTGTCCTCACAATAAAAATACATTAAAAAAATGGATAACATCCAGTTTAATACTAATTTTTAATTTACCATTTATACACAATTGCTTTTCTCTTCCTACTTTTACCCTGGAAATGAAGCAATTTTTTATTGATTACCGTTTTTCAGTTGCTACTGTAATTTGTAAATTTTGCACTTTAACGTTTATTGACACTGTATCGCGTGTGTGACGCAATGAAATATAAAAGTTCCTGATCTATGCTCAGCGTGTAGCTATGTCGACGTAATATTAATGTCTTATATTTTGGCTTATATTTTGTTGGTACCTAGGTGCTAAAGTAATGCATACTTTCACATCGTACTTTTGTGTGAGAACTATTCAGACAACAATGACGTCATTTATTTAAGTAAACAAATTTTCTTAAAACCAAATACTCCAAAAAAAATTAAAAAAAAAGTTTTTTAATTTATTTACCATTACTGCCTGTTGATCAAAAGCATTTTATAATTAACTCTCTACTATATTCTCATCATTTCCTTATCTCATTCATCTTACCAGCTGGTTGGAAAAAGTTCACTTTTGGGTCACACACTCACGAACATTTCCCATCCACTTCTCTTTCTTTGCATCATTCTTATTGGTTCAATTTTTACTATAAATTTCTAGAGGTGGTAAAAACCTTTTGCCGTAAGTATAATATATATAATAAACACAGTATAAGGTAATTCATTCACTATAAATTGAACGCATGCTATTAACGTGTGTTATGTAAGCTGCTTTTACTGACGTATCTAAACAAATAACTAATAATAATAATAATTACATAAAGTAATAAGTAGTTTGTTTGGAATGACCGTTACGTAATTGCTTTTAAGCCTAAAAATATCATTTACCGTTGTATAAAGTTTACTTGAATAGAATTGAATTACAAACTCCGAAAAGTTTAAATTTTAAGTAAAGTTCAATTATTGATGGCATTTACCACTTTAGTGTATTTTTTACGTAATTTTAAAATAGAAAATACATACATGCGTATTTGTTAGGATTCATCTACAAAGATCATGCGAAACTTGGACTCATCCAAGCGGATAAGCAAAAGCTTGTTCTTTTTGAGCAAAGCTGTCTAAGATCTAATGGTTTCGCTCGTTGTCCTCTATTGAACGCACTCGTTTAATAACTAGTAAACTATTTCGACCATTCCCAAATATTTGTAAGTCTCTTGACATTTATTGGCCATGTATCTCTAGCACAATAACTCGGGACGTAATTAGCATTTAATGTCAGCACAGCTCAAGTGTCGTTCTTTGAGTACACACTACAAACGTTGACGTTTTTACAGACGTTTTGGTTTGTTTGGACTATTCTGAGTGATAATAACCGGTGGGGGATGTTTATCCCCGATGATGATGATCTACGAAGATGCACGCGGTTACAAAGCACATCCATACCCTATTTCGGCATATATCTTGCAATACCCACACAACTTCAGCACTCATCTATTGGATTGGCACAAATCCATTCAAGAAATTTAAAACAATATTACAAAAGTACTGGGGTTGTCTAGCGGTAGAGCGCCCGATTCGAATCTAGATTGGGGCAACTTGTAGATTTAATAACCGGTGCATTATCGCGAGTAATATTCACAGACCAGGCAGTAGCGTTGCGAGTCACATTCCGCCTTGTTTGAGCTCTGAGAGTAGTGTTTTTCGTATTTGGCTGCCATTATTTGCCCTGTTGACTACGGCATTTAATCGACTTTTGTGAGAGTTTCGATCGCTAGCCGCTGCCAGCCATTCTGGTGGAATGACAAGCAATTTTTAAACCATCTTTTCTAGGCCCCTCTCCGAGTGGAGCAAGCAGTGCTGTTCATAAATAGGGCTGCTTGGTGGTAATACTCAGGGTGACACCGATAACCGCTGTCAACGACTTTAATGCCTGAGTATCCGTTTGGTCCACGGCTGTTTATTTAGCACAGCCTTATTCACAGCTGATCGATTTATTACTAAAGGCCGCCAACTGTGGACGCGCTAATTAGGAGTCGGGTTTGATCTCCGCGACCGGCACCAAATGCGGGATTCGGTCAAATGTCCCGTAAAACATTTAGCGTGGTAAATAGGTAAATTAGATGCACTGATCTGTGTAACAAAATAATTAGCAAATAATTTAAGAAGCCGCCATATTAATATCAACAATTGGAAAGTAATAATAGTCATTTTTGATTGTTATATATATATATATATATATATATATATATGAACACACATCAACAAGCAAACAAAATTAATCAATACATACAAATAATCAATTAAGTTCGTATGAATGGTAAACATTTTAAATGAAACTCGATCAAAGGCATAATAAATGATCAAATCCAATGACTTGATAAGCGTAACCAAGGTAGAAAAATAACAATTTTTTTGGCGCCACTGTTTACAAAGATTGACAAGGTCACCTGATTTTTTATCAAGGTTATCTCTCTTAGCCCAGACACTACATATGATATACATGTATCTTAAGATACCTTTTAAGTAGCTTAGGTGTTTACTTGCACCTATCGGTTAAGGCGGAAGCTCTGTTAAATTACTCTATGAGTTTAGATGCTTGGATGCATCTGGTTTGGGATGTACCACGTGGAGATAACAGTCCGGAATATCACCATCATTGGGAATTGAAACTTTATCAGCATTATTCGAACTCTCAGGATCCCCCAAATGAAAGGTGATGTGCATTGTTTTTACTAAATATCAAAGCATTACGTTGTGGTTCAGGGCTAATTAATGGATAATAAAAAGTATTGGTGTTATTTGAAACAGTTCGACTTTAACGATTTTTTTGATATTTTTATAATTAAAATTTTGGAATCTACTTTTTCTACAAGAGTATTGCAAAATAAAATAAAATATCAACTTATTTTCTTATGTGTATACGCATCTATTGTATAATTGATGATAATAATATTGTCAGAAAATATTTGTTTATATTTCATTTTTCATTAATACTGTCAAAATGAGGATTAAAAAAATATTTTATCAAAATATGTTTATATTTAATGTAATTAGCTTATCTAAGTTAATCAGTCAAACTACAGTTATTTTCAACGTGCACGCTAGATATATATACTGTGCTTTACCATTTGCTCCAATATATGTATACTTTTTTGGATTGTCGAAAGATCGTACACCCATACTGATCAACAATAATTGCATCACAGGTTATTAGAAGGGAATTATAAGTATTACACGTTAGTTATAGTTAAGGAAGATCATTCGGACAAAAATCAAGCGTTGCGCCGTCACAAGAAAGCTTGTACTTTACACATTATCGAATAGACTGTACAAAAATATAGAAATAATGACAAGGTGTCTCTGTCATCAACTACTATGAATGAGTTTCAGAACGAAGGATATTTAGGACAGATTTTGCTATCTAGAAAAGGGCTGTGAACGTCGAATGCTTTCGTTTACATAATTGTCACATAGTTGTGGTTTGTTAGTCACAGAAACACGTAATGTTCTATTTTTGCATCCTTTCTATTGTGATATGCTAATGATTCTAAGGATTTGAGTAATGCTCATAAAATTTCAATGGCCAATGATGGCGATATTCTGGACTGTTTTTCCTCCACGTGGTGCATCCTGGCTCATAGATATCTAGAATAATAGCAGCAGAGATAGAGTGCACAGCGGTACAACTGGGTTTCTGCTTCGGTGGCTAGGTGCAAGCATACACACAGAGTACTTGAAAGGTATTTTACCATATGTAGCCCTTGGACTAAGGGAGGCAATCTTGACAAAACATCAATCTTTGTGATCAGTGGCGCCGTCACAAAGATGTCTGTTATTTTTCCAAACTTGTTACGCTTATCAAGCCATCAAAGTCAATCGTTTTAATATGCCGTATCAATATGGGAATAGTGATTAAATTTCTATCCACTTATTGTATTGTAAAGACTGTAGCTGCCAACACTAGCGAAATCGTCCAAAATCCGCCACCATCCACATCGAGTCAACAGTTGACTTTATCATCGTCCCCGTCTGCTCTGAGTCAGTCTGTCGATGCGTCCGTTATTTCGCCTCAAATCAATGCTAGTGGTGCCTATTATCCAAGTGAGTGATTTTATGTTTTATCCAATTATTTGGTGATTGTCATTGTGTGCGTTATTCCTTCTTTTTACCAAGTGGTTGGCAACATCTGATCAAATATTTGTAGCACCTTTAACATTAATTGATCGCTTATTTCTGACAAACAAATGGATTGGTCATGACGTACGGAGACTGTCCATTTATCTAGACAGAATAGCTATGGAAGTCCAACCATTACTCGAATGGTTAACGAATAATTTGGACGGACATTGTAGCATGCTAATTCAGTCATATTATTTATGCTAAGCTCCCCTGGGATACTAATGATCCTGAGGATTTGAGTAATGCTTATAAAGTCTCAATTTCCAATGAAGGTGTTATTCCTGACTGTTCGTCCTCCACGTGGTGCATCCTGGACTAGGTGCCCTTAGGCATCTAGACTAATAACAGCAGGGTCCGAGTGCACAGCGGTATGACTGGCCTTACGCTACGGCGGGTGGGTGCGAACATACACCCAGGATACTTAGAAGGTATCTAAAGGTAAACGCATACCATATGTAGCCGTTGGGCTAAGGAAGATAACCTTGACAAAAATTCAGGCTGCCTCGTCAATCTTTGCGAACAGTGGCGACGTCACAAGGAGGCCGTCTACCAGCAAAGATACTTTGTTATTTTTCCACGTTTGTTACGCTTATCAAGCCATCGAAATCGATCGTTTATATGTCGTATAAATATGGGTAATAATGAAGAGGTGACCACGTGATCACCAACCAAAATGAATGCTTAGTCCCCCCTCCACCCGTCCAAATGAATTAATTAATTGGGCTTTCGATTGCTTACCAGTTGCAGTTAATGGAGATCGTGGGAGGATTTGATTTGGGATGTGATTATTATTTAAGGTCATCGTGCCTCAAATGTGTCGTTCATTCATTGCACGTTGTAGAAGTTAATGTTTCACAGGTTTTTGGTAATTTGAACTACCTTGGGCGATAATAACCGTTAGAATAACTTTATCTCCTAATGTAACCCACAGGCTGCATGTGATAATCCAATACATCTATGTATATGTTTTCCTTAGATCCACCAAGGAGGGAAGTCTAATTATATCTTTATACACTCCTTTCCTGATTCATATTGGCGTGGACACAAGATTATCTTTATGATTGGAGATATGTATGTCATACGTATCCGTTAGACTAAAGATCAGCTAGCCTCGTCAATCTTTGCGAACAGTGGCGACCTCTCGAGGATGCCGTCGACTAGCCAAGCAACTTTATTATTTCTCTACGTTTGTTGCACTTATCACATTACTGAAGTCGAATATATAGAAATAATGTTAGATAATGCACTAATGTTATTCACCATGTATTATTCACCACAGCACAATGTGTGCCCCACTTCTATCCGCCTGTGCCTATTGACAACCCGAACACCCATCCAATCCCGTGTGCTTTCATACCCAACTCGACCTCACCACCATCGTTCAGCGCTCCCAACTATCTTGTGCCGCAACTGAACGATGCTCCACTGGTCTATCCTTCATTCATACCTCATTTGTACTACATTCCACAAGTCAATCAAGTCCCCATAGTCCTGCCGCTCAAGTCGCATATGACCACTTCGTCGCTGTTCCAAGCGCCGCAGTCGACCAAGATGATGCATGGCATCAACGACGACAGTCCGAAGGACGATCGAGACGTACAACCATCGAGCGGCAGTCAACGTCGTATGGTTGGCTTCTTTTCTTCGATGGAAGACGACAGTGATGTCGACGGTGTGATAAAGCAAGTGAGTCGGGTGGTGTTAGAAACGTCAGTTTTGTTTATCCAATCGTCCTGAGGTTTGGAGTAAAGTGCCTGACTGTTCTTCCTCTATGTGGTGCATCCTGGTGCTCATAGGCACATAGGCTGACTCAAATCCTTTATTCCTTGCCCGACTTTCATTTCACTGATTGTGTTTCATGTTGGTGTCGGAACAGGAACAGAACAATTGCGTCACTGTCTATTATAACTGACTCTGTCAGGACATTTTTTTGGTTTTAATTGGGAAACGCTTTTAGTGCCGGTGATTGGACTCAGTTCAAGGCTATTACTCCAGCCCAATTCTAACACGATGGCAAGAACTGTGAAAGTGTGCAAAAAATGATTTTTTCGAGGTGACATGGATGGTAATTTTTGTAATTTAGTACTCAGTTAGCTGGACATAAGCTTGAGTCCCTGCATTAATTTGAACTAATTTGGATATTGTACAGCACAATGTAACTGTGCCTTATAATGACTTATTCAAAGTAGAGTAATTTTGAATTATTATTTTTTGAACTACATGTTTACTTTATTGACTATATGTATAATCATATGACATGTATTTGTTTTTGTTGATGGTGGAAATGCTGAATGTATCTCTTGTGAGATACTAAAGCTTAATGCAATAATAGTAATAATGACTCCAATTTGAATATGGGGGTGCTAATGATCCTGAGGATTTGAGTAATGTTTATAAAGTCTCAATTTCCAATGATGGTGATATTCCTGATTGTTCCTCCTTCATGCAGTGCATCCTGGACTAGGTGCCCCTAGGCATGTAAACTAATAACAGCAGGGTCCGAGTGCACAGCGGTATAACTGAGTTTTCGATACGGCGGGTGGGTGCAAACATACACCCAGGATACTCAAAAGGTATCTAAATGTATACGTATATCATATGTAGCCGTTGGGTCTGACAAAAAATCGCCTCGTCAATCTTTGCGAACAGTAGCGACGTCACAAGGATGCCGTCTACCAGCCAAGAAACTTTGTTATTCTTCCACGTTTGTGTTACGCTTATCAAGCTATCGAAATCGATCGTTTTCTATGTCGTATAAATATGAGAAATAATGAAGAGGTGACGCCACGTGATCACCAACCAAAATGAATGATTTGAATATAATGATAGCAATGTGGTGTATTTTTGTATTCTAGTTACGGCAGTTACACAATGACAAATCGGTGTCTACTACCGACGGTCGTGTTGGATTTCTACTTCATCCAAGATCTCCTGGTACAAAAACTGAAAATCAACAACAAACAAGGTAATTTGTCTTGGTCACGCTTTTGCTTTTCTTTACCGAGGTGCGACAAAAAGCGGAATGATTTTAGGGTTCATTGGGTGCATTTTATTCATTGTGTTTAGGTGACTGTGGGCATTATTGAGACCAATAGTTCCAAGGAGGGAGGAGACCGACCGGTTGTCCTCTATTGAACGCACTCGTTTAATAACTAATAAAATATTTCGACCATTCCCAGATATTTGTAAATCTCTTAACATTTATTGGCCATGTATCTCTAGCACAGACGATTAAAATGGATTGGCCATGTTGTACGTAGATCGCCCACTCATCCAGCCAGAATAGCTATGGAAGCCCATGCATTACCCGGATGGAAAAGAAGGCCAGGCGGTCAACGAAAAATTTGGACGGATATTGTAGCACATGCTAGGCCCCCTCGTCGAAATGAATTATTTAAATGGGCGTCTGTTTGTTTACCCTATGCAGCCAACAGAGATGATTGGAGGGGTTTAACTCGGGGAATGTAATTAACATTGAATGTCAGCACACCTCGAGTGTCGTTCTTTAAGTACACAGTACAAAAGTTGACGTTTTTGCAGACGTTTTTTTTTTGGACTATCCTCAGTGATAATAACCGGTGTGCGATGTTTATCCCCCGATGATGATGATGAGCAGGAGGATTTGAGTAATGCTTAAGGTTTTAAATTCCATTTATGGAGATATTTTTGACAGTTACTCTTGCACGTGGTCATCCTGGACTAACAGTGGCAGGGATCGAGTGCACAGCTGTATAACTGAGCTTTCACTCAACTCCGATTCAGTAAATGGATGCTAGTATAAACCCAGGATGCCCAAAAGTTATCTTAAGGTATGCATTTATATTATGTAGCGGGAAACCCAATTATACTGCTGCGTTTAATCTAGGTACGACGGTTAGGACTGTCACCATCATTGGAAATTAAGCATCCTCAGGATCATCATCATCATCATCTCTTGTCACAAAGATGTCTGACAGCCAACAACCAAATTTCTTTCGTACACAGAGAATAGTCCAATTGTGAACACTGGCCATTATTCATATCACCCACAATAACCACTCATATGCCGGGGTGGTCTAGCGGTACAGCGCTCGAATTCGGACCTCCGTGGGCATGGGTTCGAATCCCATCACCGGCACTAAAATGCGAGCCCACGTTCGGCTTCGCTAAAAATGTCCACTGCTGAAAGATGTTTCTTGTAAAACATTCGAAGTAGAAAACATAAAATAAAAAAATAATAATAAATTACGCAAAAATGTTTATCGATTTTAATTGTCTAACAGTGTTCCCGCACTAGTCAATCATCCGAGCCAAATGCTCTTGCAACAAAAGGGCTTTACCTTTCACGCCTACAATCAGTTCCGTGCCAATTGTCTCAAGGATCGCGACGAAGTCAAGGGCAAAGGTCGGTCGCAGGTGAGTTATGGTGTTGTGCCTTGTGATTGCCCAATGCGTTTTGTGTGATTCTGTCCATGCGTAAGGACGATGTTCATTCGACAAGAGACGTTTTTTTTAGAATATAACGTCACTTTTCGATGTTCGAATCCACTGCTAGTGAATCGTGAGTTATTCGCCATGTTTAAATGTTTGAATGAGTTGTTATACGGTTACCGTAAGACACTCAACATGCATTGGTCGTGTTTTACCGTAGATCGCCCACTCATCCAGCCAGATTAGCTATGGAAGCCCATCCATTAGTCGGATAGAAAAGAAGGCCAAGTGACCAACGGAAAATTTAGACGGACATTGTAGCATGCGAACTCAGTCCTTCTATTTATACTAAGCCCCCTCGTCCAAATAAATTATTTAAATGGGCGTCCGTTTGCTTACCCTATGCAGCCAACAGAGATCATTGGAGGGTTTTAACTCGGAGGATGTAATTAACATTTAATGTCAGCACACCTCAAGTGTCGTTCTTTGAGTACACACTTAATACTACACGTTTCCAATCGTCAAATCAAGGCTGGTCTCACTGCGGTCTTGAAAAGTTTATCTTTTGTCCTTGTTGTTATCATTCTGTCGCACAGAGATGTTTGATAATATTCAGTACTTATTAATAAATACCTTAGATAATACTCTACCAATATATATATATATATATGTATATAGTTGATATTGTATAATGTAGCTCTTTCTCTTTCATACACGTCGACACAGGAAATGAACATGCTCTACAGTTTTTGGTCATTTTTCTTGCGCGAACACTTCAATCGCACAATGTACAAAGACTTTCGCAAACACGCGTTGGATGACGCCAGTGTTCGAGCTCGTTACGGACTTGAATGTATGTTCCGGTTTTACAGTTACGGCTTGGAAAAGCACTTTCGCAAAGCCATTTTCAAGGACTTCCAGGTTAGTAATTGGTTTCTATTTTTCCGATTGTTTTAATTGTTCGCTTCGGTGGATTAGTGCAAGCATACACAGCGGGTATTTAAAAAGTATCTTAGGTATATTATTATTATTATATATATTATACAAAACCCTTTTGCTTTAAAAATAAGCATGTGGTGCATCCTGGACTAGGTACTGAAAGGCATCTAGACTATTAACAGCAGGGACTGAGTGCACAGTGGGTGGATGCAAGCATACATCCAGGATACTTAAAGTATATGTGTACCATAGGCCCCGGTCTAAAGGAGATCAAGCGGCCTTGTCACTGTGCGACGTCTACAAGCCAAGAAACTTTGTTATTCTTCTACGATTGTTACGCTTATCAAGTCATTGATTGTTTTTATATGCCGTATAAATGTGGAAAATAATAAAGAAGTGCTCATGTCACCAACCGCAATGAATTCTAGCGGTCTATTAACAAACCTTTACAATCTGACTGTGTGTCTAGCTACTATGTGTGGTTCTTCACAACGATGATGTATCATATTATTTAGTTATGAGCATTTTTTATTGTCTCTGGCTCGAGCTTGACGGAGAAGGTAGACTTTTGCAGCAACATTGAATTGTTTAGTTTCACTAAATCACGTTGGCGTGTTTGGTCATGTTTATACCGTTTGTGCTGCACATGTTTATATGGAAAGGTTCTGTTATGCTGCACATGTTTGTTTTATCGATTTGTTACTATTTTTTCTATCTCCATTCTGACCTTGACTAGATACTTTTGTAGGTTGTGTTATTTCAATATATATATTTATTTTTTATTGTCGTTAGTCTCACAGGTACAAAGTTTATTGTTGTTATTGTTGCTGTTGTCACATGACACCGTTGTAACAAAATGGAACTTGATGAAATTAAAGTTTGAGGTTAACTTTTTTGTTCTATGTGCGTGTGTGTGTGTGTTTCTTACTTGGTTGAGAATGGGTTGTGCTGGTTTTTATTTACATGCGCTAATGATGGTGATATCCCTGACTGCTCGTCCTCTGCATGATGCAGGGATTGAAGGCATAGCGGTGGTCGGATGCAAGCATACACCCAGACCGATATCTTAAGGTATGCGTATACACCATATATAGCCGTTCGACTGAGAGAGATAACCCTGACAAAAAATCAGGCGGCCTCGTCAATCTTTGCGAACAATGGCAACGTCACGAGGATGCTGTCAACCAGCCAAGAAACTTCATCATTTTTCTACGTTTGTTACGCTTATCAAGCCATCGAAGTCGATCGTTTATATGTCGTATAAATATGGAAAATAATGAAGAGGTGATCATATGACCAACCAAAATGAAGTTTCATTAAAACAACGTCAAGTGTCGTTCATTAAGTACATATTGCAAAAGTTGATGTTTTTGCAGACATTTTGGTATTTAGACTATCCTGGGTGATAATAACCGGTGGGGGATGATTATCCTCGATGATGATGATTATATATATATATATATATATATATATATATATATATACAACCAATCAAAATCGGGCCTTTAATCTTGGCGAATAAGCACAAGCGTACACGTCACCAACTAATCAAACGTTACCATTTTTACTTTTGAAAGCATCATCGTTTTTATATATTTTAGTACTACCCAAACGGTTGCTAGTTACACCATATTTTTTGAACAATGGAGTAAAGTTTTATAATATTTAAAAAAAATTGGTTTATGATTTTTTAATTAAAAATATAGAAAAATTATTATCATTATTTTATTTTAATCTTCGGTCACAAACATTCATTTTGGTTGGTGACGTGGTCACCTCTTCATTATTTTCCATATTTCTACAGCATATAAAACGATCGACTTCACTGGCTTGATAAGCGAAACACAACGTAGAAGAACAACGAAGTTTTCTATCTATTAGACGGCATCCTTGTGACGTTGCTTCTGTTCGCAAAGATTGACGAGGCCGCCTGATTTTTTGTCAGGGTTATCTCCCTTAGCCCAACGGCTACATATGGTATACGTATACCTTTAGATACCTTTTAAGCATCCTGGGTGTATGTTCGCACCCACCCGCCGTAGCGGAAGCCCAGTTATACCGCTGTGACTGGGACCCTGCTGTTATTAGTCTAGATGCCTTTCAACACCTAGTCTAGGATGCACCACGGTCACAAACGTATAAAGAATCAGTATATATATATATATATATATATAACATGATGCAATTAACTTAACATTAATAACTACACAGACATGCATATACACAACACGAGCCATGCCTATGTTAAGTTCACGATAAATATTAATACCACAATAAACAATTATTACAAATTAATTTTTTGTAACAATAAAACCATTATTTTGTTTATTAGTTGATAGTTTACATAGATTTTATTTCAACTGTTTATTTTAAAATCATGTGCACTTTACTGCAACTGTGTTGGTTAGATTTATTACATTTTTTATATGTTTTTAATAATTACAATTACAATAATAGAAGCTATACGAATTTACCCAATAACCGCACATCATTTTTGAAATCTATTCTTGACATGACAGATAGACCAATGAAACAAAGTATTATTTTAAAGTACAAACCGGTTTTCCACAATAAATTAGTCTTACTAGGTACATATTTCTTTCTCTATATAAACACTCATATTTTAATAAAGAAATAATTATTAATTGTTTTACTGAAACAACACTTTATTGACAGCTGACCACTAGGTGTTCAAACAATCCTTGCAAAATTACTTATTGCTAAAGTGATCATCGTTTAACACAACAACAGTAAACAACGATGACTCCATATCATGTCATCTCGAATTCATAAACGAAGGGGTTGTCGAATGCCAATTGAACTTGGAGTGGGGGGGGAGTAAATGAAGCTTCTTGGCTAACAGACCGCTTTCTTGTGACGACGTTAATGAGGCGATCTTTGGGGAATTGCATCTTGAATGGGAATCCAGTGAACGCCCAGATATACCGCTGTGCATTTGGTCCCTGCTGTTATAAGTCCAGATGACCTGTTGGGATGCTAATGATCTTGAGGATTTGAGTAATGCTTATAAAGTCTCAGTGTCCAATGATGGTGATATTCCTGACTGTTTGTCCTCCACGTGGTGCATCCTGGACTAGGTGCCCATAGGCATGTAGACTAATAACAGCAGGGTCCCAGTGCACAGCGGTATAACTGGGCTTCCGCTACGGCGGGTGGGTGCGAACATACACCCAGGATACTTAAAAGGTATCTAAAGGTATACGTATACCATATGTAGCCCTTGGGCTAAGGGAGATGACCCTGACAAAAAATCAGGCGGCTTTGTCAATCTTTTGCGAACAGTGGCGACGTCACAAGGATGCCGTCTACCAACCAATAAACTTTGTTATTCTTCCACGTTTGTTACGCTTATCAAGTCATCGAACTCGATCGTTTATATGTTGTATAAATATGGGAAATAATGGAGATGTGACTACGTCACCAACCAAAGTGAATGAATGAATACCTGTTGACATCTAGGCCAGGAGGAGGAATAGTCAGAAATGTCATAATCGGAAAGCGACTTTTTATAACCACTGCTCAAATTCCATTAAAGTAAACTTAAACAACAACCGAAAAGTTGATAGAAAACGCAAAATTTAAATGGATTACGTCTTGATGAAGTTATTGTTGTTTTTATGCCGTGGTACAACGCTGTACTCAAACTGGGGTGAACATGGATTCAGGGGCGGACCTGTTTAGCTTAGCTAGATCACCACGTGATGGAAAACGTTTTTCTTTCAAACATTCTTCCAGTGAAGACTGAAGCTTTAAAATTATTTTTTCATTATCTGAGATGACATCAGGATCTAGGTTGCTCCCAGACGGCAATTAATTAATATCATATTTTGTTAAGCCAAGTGTCCATTTGTTACAACTATATTCCGCACAAACTGATGTAAGAAAAAGTGACATTAAATATTTAACTAATTGTTTCAACTAACAGTATATTTTAAACAATTTTATATTTGCATTTAAATATAGTTTTTATATTTTGGTAACATTGGCCTTGTGTGATGTTTTGAATTGTTTCAAGTTTAAAAACCTTCAAAACCATTGTAATCACGTATAATTTTATATATTAATTAGTTGATAATATTAACCTTTATTTAAATGCATATATATATATATATATATATAGTAAGTAAATTTTCCTATTTAGTGCACACATGTGAACTTTTCGTTTGCATATACTTTCTAATTATGCAGTGTTAATCGATGCTTTACATAGGTCGACAGTATTATTTGACCTCTTGTTAATACGAAGAGGTTGAAATTTATTATATTGGAGGGGCATAGTGGTAAAGGAAATAGGTAAGACAAATGTGTTTATGTGTAAGAAAATTTGTCAATTGGAACACGTTTTAGATTATTTGCAAAGATAGTCATTCAAAATTAATGATAAATTAATCAATGAATTTAAAAATGGTAAAATTATATATATTTATATATATATATAGGCCGGAATATCGAAGTTATTTTTTATGTTTTCCTACACGTGGTGCATCCTGAATTAGGTGCTTATTTGCATCCAGACGAATAACAGCAGAGACCGAATGCACAGCGGCATAACTGGGCTTTCACTACAGCTGGTGAATACGAGCATACACTCCTGATACTTAAAAGGCATACGTATACCATATGTAGCCATTGGATTAAGGAAGCTAACCCTGACAAAAAACCGGGTAGCCTCGTCAATCTTTGCGAATAGTGGCGACGTCACAACGATACCGTTTATTAGCTAAGAAACTTTGTTATACTTCAACGTTTGTTACGCTTATCAAGCCATCGAAGTCGATCGTCTGCTATGCTCTATAAATATAGAAAACAATGAAGAGGTTACCACGTTATCGATGCAACATTCCAGAGTTATGTATGATGTGGATTTTTGTTAGAAACTACACACACCTTTGACAAGAAAGTTATCGAAATGTATCCGTACTAACAACGATTTAATAAAAATTCAACAAATTAATTTTAGCTACAGCATCATTATTTGGAAATGTTCCAATGGTTACATCCAAATGTATTTTTAACAATATGCGCACCGATTAAACTACAACTATTTTAATAGTTTGAAAATTGCCTTCCTATAATTCGGCTATTTTCGTTCTTTCATTGTAGTTGGCGACATTGTTGCTTTCTCATTATATGAACAAACATAGGTGAATAGGATTCTTTCTTCGTACGGCGTCACTTTTTGTCAAAACGAACGAGGCTGACTTTTTACTTTCTTTTTAAAAAAATCTTTTTCGGCATGTAGTGTACGTATGTCTCGAGTTACCTTTTAAGTATCCTAGGCGTATATTCATCCGCCAAGACGGAAGCCCACTTTAGACGTAATAACCGGGTGGCCAGCGAACAATTTGTAGCACACACGCCCCCGTCCAAATGAATTAACTAATTGACTGTCAGATTGATTACCGTTTGCAGGCAAAAGGGATCACTGGATGAGTTAGATTCGGGGATGTAATTAACAAACCTTGAGTGTCGTTTGAGCAAGTACACATTATAAAAGTTGATAATTTGGACTACACTTAGTGTATCATCTGTCGTTGTTCGATTAGGACGAAACTTTGCGCGATTATGACAATGGCTATTTGTACGGTTTGGAAAAGTTTTGGGCCTTTCTGCATTACAGTCAGCGCAACGTCAAAATCGATCCACGTTTGCAGGCCCTCTTCGGCGACAAGTATCGTACGCTCAAGGATTTTCGAGTCAACGTAAGTTGTTCAAACCTTTTTCGGGAGGGAAATTGGTGATCCTTATTGAAGTCTCAACGAAGTTCCAACGATGATGATGATGATGATAACATTCCTCCATGTGGTGTATCTAAGACTGGCATCTGGTAACAGCAGAGAACTAGTGCACAGCGGTGTAACTTGGTTCTTCCTGGATTCCCGTTTGGAGAATAGGTGCTAGCAAACATCTAAGATGCTTAAAAGGTATCGCAATCTATCTATTTGTCATGTGGAGGTGGTTAGACCGGCGAATCCGTCAGTCGGCGTCAACCCCCAATTCCACCAAAGGAGATCACCTCGTCAATGAAGCGGTTTTCTAGCAGACAGACTTTATTCGTTCACAGTTCGCATAACTTTTGCGTTTTCTTTTGTAGAAATAAATCGTTAATTTAAAAAAATATGGTTGTTTGGAACTGTCTTTGCCTTATTTTGAACCAGACTTTAACATGGAAATAATGGCTAAGTCATTGAACTGCACGACCAAGAACAAATGTCACATCTTTATGCGTTCCAAGTTCGTATAACATTTTGAATAACCCCTTTGGACTGCTCACGGTTTTCGGAGGCGTCGTATTCTTAGTCCGTAATGGGGCATCAATTGCCAAGTTGAACAAAAGTGAAATAGCCTTGCAAATTTCGAACCGCTGGATCAATCTGTTGCAACTGTGGATTGCAGCAGTGATCAATACCCCGGCACTAAACGTGAACTCTTGTTCAGCTTTGCTAACATGTACACCTGTCCAAAAATTGTTTATCGTGAACAATGATACAACAACAACAACAAAAGTTGGTGGCAAAGTCACCTCTTTATTAGTTTCAAGTTCTTAATGAATCACGGATAATTCCTCTCCATTGTTCACGGTTTTCGGAGGCGAGCACAGATATGTTAGTCCAGCGACTTTGCCATTGTTTCCAAAATAGGGTGAAGATCGTCCCGAACAGCGTCAATCTAAGTACGTTTTGTGACCACCTTTCCTTTCCTTCCAATCGGTATTTGGACAAGCCAAAGTTACGGAACGTGAGATTGCATCAGGAGTTTTACGAAGAACGTGACCAAACCAGCGCAATCTACGTTGTCGCGACACCAAGGAAGGAAGTTCATGGAATTGGAGGTCATCTCGAATTTGGCGGTTACTGATCTTTTTTGTCCAGCCCCTTAATACGGATGATGCAAATTGAGACATCTTGCCTCAAATTTCTTAAGCTTCATGATTTCAGATCCTGTTAGAGTCCAGGTTTCAGCTGCGTACAGAAGCACTGTGAGAACCAATGAAGAGAAAATGTTCATCTTTGAATAATGATCATTTTTATCTTTTTTCTAAAGCAATTGTCTACACAATTGAACGCTTTAGTATTGATTTTTTTTAATACCACAATGTATGTTAATAAAATGTCTGTGTACGTGTGATGAGGTTAATATTGTGCATGTTGACTTAACCACACTTTTCCAAATGTAAAAGGTATTTTGTTACATGTGTGTGTGTACTTTTATCACACCTTGGACCGTCCATTACATAGCAACACATGTAACATGTGCTACATGTGACAATTCATCACTAGGATTGCTTTATTTTCGTTGGTACACTATTATATCTATTTGACGGAGATATATTATACAATAGCACGCCTTGCAATTAATTTGTATTTCAGCAGTTGCTAATAATCCTCATGAGGATTTGAGTAATGCTTATAAAGTCTCAGTGTCCAATGATGGTGATATTCCTAACTGTTTGTCCTCCACGTGATGCATCCTGGACTAGGTGCCCATAGGCATGTAGACTAATAACAGCAGGGTCCCAGTGCACAGCGGTATAACTGGGCTTCCGCTACGGCGGGTGGGTGCGAACATACACCCAGGATACTTAAAAGGTATCTAAAGGTATACGTATACCATATGTAGCCCTTGGGCTAAGGGAGATGACCCTGACAAAAAATCAGGCGGCCTTGTCAATCTTTGCGAACAGTGGCGATGTCACAAGGATGCCGTCTACCAACCAAGAAACTTTGTTATTCTTCCACGTTTGTTACGCTTATCAAGCCATCGAAATCGATCGTTTGCTATGTCGTATAAATATGGGAAATAATGAAGAGGTGACCAACCAAAATGAATGAATGTTTTGATGGGAAACAACACATCTTTGGGTAGTGGACATTTTACCTAGGCCTAATGTGGGCCCGCATCTAGTGGACCGGTGGTGAGATTCGAACTCGTGCCCACTCAAGTAGCTCCACCACTATACCACCATTTTATAATTCATAGTATTATTATTATTACAAAACCCTTTTGCTTTAAGAATAAGCATGAGGCAATAAGACAACAATTACAGCAAAACAACAACAATAACAAAGTCTCGGCGTTAAATATTCTGCAAATCGAAGATTGCGATTTTTTTCGACTTTCACTCAACCTGGTAACTTTGCCATCCAGAAACGTTGTTGTTTGCCGGAATGGCGTCATCTTTCATTGTTTCCGCAGCAGTATAAATTTTTACAGAGGCCAGGTTGCCAACCTTGTGCTCAAACCCTCCTCCTTTATCCAGGCTTAAGACTGGCTAGATTGAATCATTTCTAATCCAAACTAGGCGGAGTTAATAGTAGTAGATATTTTAATGAAAGAATAACTAGAAATAATTTAAATTTGGGTATCGCATTACGAGTATGTATTCGATGTGATACAATCCTAAAAAAAGTGTGTGATTCCCATATAGAAATGACATTATCTTTGATGTTGATGATGTAGACACTTGTCTTTTATTTTTATTATCGAACATGGCGTTGTTGTTTTGTAGTTTCAACCTCCTGCGGGATTTTTCATCAACAAAACCCGTCGGCGCACCAAGTCAGATTCGGCGAATCATCATCACCTTCACCATCACCACCACCATAATCATAATTCTATCATTGCAAAAGATTCTTTTGCCAAATCTATATATCTCTAGTTCCGAATGGACTAGTTTCCGTGCGCGTCGTTTTTGTCAATGATTAATTCATTCATTATTTAATTGTACACAATGCTGTTTTATATCAAAAATTATTTGACAATGTAGATGTGTGTTCATAACATTTTTGGTTACTAGTTTTCTGTGCATCAGTTCGGTTAATTTTATGTTGGACTGTGTGTGTGTGTGTAAGTGTATGCGCGCTTGTGTTTGATTATTATGATTTCGGTGTTAGCGACGTACACATCACCACAAGTTGCGTAGAATGACTTGGATAGCTTGATCCAAACGCGTTTCTGTAAATAATAATAATAATTACGTCAGTATGAAATTTTTCTAATTTTCGAATTATATTTAACTTTTCATTACTTTTAGTCACCTTTTGTATTTGAGTTGTGTTACTCATTTTATAATATTCTCATACTTATGCACATTGATTTGTTTCGTCCTTATGTTGATTAGTTCTACTTTTCGCACTCAAACTGAGTTGGTCGTTTTTGTGCGCAACATTTCCCCATTTGTTACTATTTTATTGCAGTTGTTTTAGTAATTATATTCCTAGGATTCTAAGTTGTTATGTATTTTTATAGTCCATCCATTTACTTATTTTAGAGCTTTTTGTGAACATATTTATCAAAACAGCAGTGTGATTGGATATTAATGTGATTCAATAAAATAAACTTGTTTTGAACGATAGTTGACGAGTTGTGTTTTATTATTACAATTTGGAATAATAATTTTATTATCTACATAAATATCTCTTTCTATGAATAAATAGATTTTTTCAAAAGTTTGGTGTATATTGTCAATTTGTAAGTTTAATTGAAAGATAAATACATTTAGGGTGAATGTAGTTGTATGAAAATGCATGTTTTTGCATTTTGGTGCTACTCTTCAGATGTTTTATTAAAAAATAAAAGAAATTTCAGTTAGATTGATATAAAGGAACAAAACTATAGAGCAACATTTGTTCGCGTTATCTCTAGAGTATGCAACTGGCGCACGGAAAATACACTAAAGACTGCGTGTCTAGATATATCAAGCGATGTGTAAGATTCTAGAACATGCATTCATTGTCTACAGACAACACACATTTAACTTTGTTACAATTTAGCAAAGTACTGGCCACATAATGTCAGTAAGTGGGTTTAACTTTTATGAGAAATGTGCACAAAGTCGCCAATGATTATATGGTTTTAAAATCACTTAGCATTAATATTTTAGTAATTTTGACAACCGCAATGTTAGATGCTATTTTGGTGACTTTCAAGCTGTTTTATTGTTGTTGGGGTAAGAAACTAAAATACAAGGCTAGTTGAAATTGCGTACTAGATTGATGGACACGAGTTCCAGTGTCAACACCGGCACTAAATGCGGACCCTCACTTGCTGCAGTATTTAAGCAATAATTATGAAATAAGGTTGCATATACAAGTACAACAGTTACAAGAAATAATATAGGGCCACTAATTAAAGTTTCTACGGAAAACTAGTTTAATGGATTTGTGCCATTATTTGCTAATTGTCTTAGAATTTTACTATTTTCAACTTTTTTTTATAAACCTTCACAATCCCTAATTTGTGTGGCAATACTTCTCTCCTTAAAGAAACTTTTACTTTTAATGTCATCTTCTACATAAGCCTTACCTCGTCATTCCGTGATCATTTTTAAGATTATAACCTCATTTTCATTTCTATTCCTTTCTTTACATAAAATCTGTTTTTGTATGTAAGATTTTACTGAGATCTCAGCCCTGATTTCCTTTGATTTAACTCATTCTAATTAAAAAGCTCTTATGTGATCCAAAATATCGTTCTTCAATTCATTATTACAAAATAATTTCAATTTACATACCAATACTATTTACCAACAGAAAAACAGGACGTGGCAATGCTCATAAAATTACAGTCGCAATACGAAAAGAAATGCGCATTAAAACAAGGTTCAGATAATGTTTAAATGTACAACACTAAAAAATTGTAATTAAAATAGAAATTAATTAGGTAATAATTTTTAATGTATTTTGCCCACAGCAACAGACTTTTGAATTTGTGCAATACGCTTACTTGATGTTAAGGATCAAAAGTTGCTTGTTTATTAGTATTGCTTACTGTTACGCTAGCTTATCTTTTTTTTTGTGTAATTTTATATATACGTCTAAATCGTTTATTTTGTTTTGGATGAATTTTTTGTGTGCTGATTGTTTACTGTGCGTTTACGCTTGTGCATCGTGCAGTTTTTTTGTACACGATTATCGCTAGCCTGTTTTTAGTGACATATTTTTGTTTACTGTCAATTGTATATACACATTAATTGTTTATTTTCATAATGAACTTGTTTTTCAGATTTTTTCTAGATCTATCTACTTCAAATCCCTCAATTTATGACTTGGAACGTTGTAAGAAAGTTGTGAAGGTTGGCATCCTTTGTACAACGTGCTTTAACTGGTTTCATAAAACGTATTCTTCAATATCTTTAACACACTATACACAGTTAACTAGTAGTTCTCTTGACTACATACAGTAGGCAACGTATTTCATTTCAATTAATTTTTTTTAATATTTTTTGTTTGTAAAATAAATTAATGTATAATTTTAAAATAACAAGTAACAAGTGCTACATATACTTTAGTATTATAGTAGGTCAAAATTGGATTCACTTATGTCACTCTTTGTATGTATGGACTGCAGATATAAAACAGAGTTTCAGCGATTATCTCCTGTCAACAACAACCTGCTGGATAAACTCACTGATCTGGCTAACGACAACAAGCGTTTTTCCGCCAAGTTATCCGATCTTAAAACTGGCGTAGGGCTTAATTCCTCCTCCTTATCGGCTACGTTCTCTAATTTCCTCACAAATGCTGAATTCATTAACTCCTCAATAGCTAAACTTTCTGATTCCGTTTTGGGAAAACTTAATTTCCTTAAAAAGTGATATGTCTAATTTAAGTGCTTCTTCCATTGCTGCAAAATCCGTTCTTCGAATTTTCCAAGAATAGATTCTACCAACCACTAAGCAACACGTGAAGAATTCTAAACGTGATTGCAATTTGATTGTTGAAGGTATTAAGGATAATATAATTAATTTCAAAGAACATGCCACTAATATCATTAGTAGTTGTTGCCCTAAAGCCTCTGATATTAAAATTGGTAAATTAACTTGCAAGTGTCCTCACACACCCTCCTATATTGATCAATTGTACTTCCTTTATTATTAAAGCTAATATATTGTCTCGCCAGCGGTGTGCCAGGTTCAAATTCCCTGGAGTTTGTTTAACAGAAAACTTTACTTTGGCTGAACGCTTTAATGAACACTTTAAAACATTGACTCCACTAGGTAACCCTGTTTCTATTGTTCAGCTGGCCCCATTAAGACTAGATGCCATTGATTCACAAAATGTTTTGGCTTTACCCCAGAGTCACCCTTCTATACCCATTCTTTACCACGTTTATCAGAAATCCTCACTACTCTCATTCCCTCCTAGATCAAGGTTTACTATACAAATGCTTTAAGTTTTAGAAACAAATTGTTAGAGATCCAAGAGCTAGCTTACTCTTCTTCGACTTATATCACGGGAATTACCGAAACTTGACTCTCTGAAGACATATTTGACAACGAAATAGTGGTAAAAGGTTGCAGCACAATTAGGAAAAACTCAATAAAGTGTAAATGTAGTAGTCGTATCTTCTACATTAGAAAAGACATTACTTACTCCACACTTCCCTCCTATTACTTCAGTATGGGTATGATCTAGTGCACCTAATCCTAGGGTCCCAGATCATATACTCTCTTCTTTATTGCCCTCCTTTACTCTTGAAAGCCTTAAATAAAATGCTTTTGCAAGACCTACATATTTTTTCTAAGTTTTATAAACATTTTATCCTTATGGGGGGCTTCAATTATCTTTTTATTAACTGGTTTTTTTTCTGGTTCCTCAAATCATTTTTTTTTTAAATTCCCAAAACTTACCGTAAAACAGGCTCTCACTGAGTATGTAATTTCGCTCACTAGATATAAAAAAGGTGCTCCTTATTCTTGTCATGACCATATCTTTACTAATGACACCTCATCTATAAATAAGATCTTCCATCTACCTCTTCTAGGTAAAAGTGGTCACTCTTTTTTTTCGAACTCTGTCTCTCCTGTGCTAATTAAAAGCCTATTCCTATTTTTTTTAGATATTATGAATGAAGGAATTAAGCAGTTTGTACCTTTTAGGTTTCCAGTTCATACTAGGCTTAAACTCTATAGATTATAGTCAGTTCTATTCAAAAGCGGAATAAAGCTTTCTTTTTATTGAAATCAGCTAAACTCTCCTGCCTTAATTATGCGTACATATCGACTAGGAATAACTGCGCAAAACGAATTAAATTATTTAGGGATAAAATGTTTTATAAGCTCCTTAATAGGGCTACTAAAAACAAAAGCCTTTTTAAGTTTATTAAAGATAAAAGATTATCTGATCTATCCCTCTCCTATCTTAAAAACGTTAAAGAAATTCTATTATTTAGGACTTCTACCTGCAATAGCTACAAAGATTGTTTTCAGACAGTTTTCTAGGTATCTGCTCACTTTGCATTCTTGAATCTAGCCCATCTGTTGATGCCATTTACTTAGACCTTGTAAAAACCTTTGACAAAGTTCCTTATAATCTGCTTTTAATTAAGCTAAAATCCCTCAGCATCTATAATCCTATTTTATCTTAGATTACTGTATTTTTCTCTAATCGCTTCTTTAAGTTTAAATTGGGGGCTGATCTCTCCTTTAATGCTATATTACATTTGAAGTTCCTTAAGGCTCGGTATTAGATCTACTGCTGCTCATTTTTTCTATTAACGATTTACCTTTGATAGTCTAATCCAATATTCAGCATTATGCTAATGATGTTGAGATCTGGGATTCTAACTTGGAACTACTACAGGAAGAAATTTTAAACATTAATAAGTGGCTTTTAAAAACTCACTTCTTTTAAATTATTCTAAGTGCAAACATATTACCTTTGGAAAGCCATCTTGGTGCATTAATTCATCACTTCTGGTTTACTCAATCCTTTCTTTACCCCAGCTCAAAACTCTCTTAGAAATATAATCTTAAACTAAATAAATCTAGAGTTAACACTAGGTTAAGTCTACAATATTTATCATCTGGCTCTTTCCGACCTTTCTTTACGCTAACTAAGAACTAATGTAGAGGTCATAATCTTAAACTGAATAAGTCCAGAGTGCAATCCAAGTTGAGACTCCATCATTTTATCCAAAGAGTTATCAATGCTTGGAACAATCTACATACAAAGATAGTCAATGCCAAATCGATTTCGTCATTTAAGGCTGCATATGATCGATATGCCCTATCCAATTTTACATGATTGTAACTCATTATTCTCTAACTAGTTGATGTTTTATTTATTTTTAACTTTGTTTAATTTTTATTTTTTCTTAACACAATAATGTCGATATATTTGAACCGAGAATTAAAAAAAGATTATCGTCGTGAGGTGAGGCGCGCGTCACGCTACACGTCCATTGGAGCGTTATTCATCCGTTTCTCTTTTCTTCTTTTTTGATGATTATTGCAGTTTTTTTGCATTGTAATACGTAACTTGTTTTATTATTATTTTTGCATATTTATAATTTTTGCTCGTTTTCTAAAATTGTTAACTTCCACTATCTACCTTGATTTTATCTTAATTTCAAATATTTTTTCTGTCACTAATCCCCCTTTACCTCACCATCCATTTCATTTTTCCCCCTGAAAATTTGAGACAATTTGAGAACCGAGTACTAAAGGGCGTTTTGGCCTACTCAACTCGTAAAAATTCTGAATCCTGAATTCTACTCAACTCGAGAACCAACCTGTAACCTATTCCTCAAATTTTAATTTTTTATTATAGAATTATTTTTACTTTTTTGTTATGTAAAATTTTAATTTAATGTTTTTTTTATATAAATATAAACAAACAAATTTTTAATTAAAAAAATATATTTGTTTTGTATTAAATTTTTTGTAATTTTTGTACCTTATTTTTATGAGGCACTTATTTTGGTTCCTATTTTAAACTATTGAATCGATGATATTAGTCGGTGTTGTGATATTATTGTTGTAATATATGTTTAATTTGGATTTTACTTATTACGTTTATTGTATGTTTTTATTGGATAATATAATTTAATTGTTTTTACATTAGCTACAGTATTGTAGGTACGTTTATTTAAATAATTTTTTATTGCACATTATTCGTAATTGTTCTTTTAAGATTGCTTTACTAATTAATTTATTAGTGATATTAATTTTTATTCTGAAAGTAAATATTTATTTTGTGTAACATGAATAGTAGTTATAGTTGGTCATTGCACAAGTTATTTAGTATAAAATTTTTGATAATTTGAATAATATTGACTAACAGATACGTAAAATTTATTATTATTAAATTTATTGTTGACTATTTAGAAAACAGCTAATTGTGTTGATTTTAGTTACCACAAACGTATTTGTTTAGATGAGTCGATCACAATCCTGCAGTAGCTCAAGTTCCTTATCGAGTTCTCGTCATTCCAAAAAGTCAAAACAATCATTTGATCACCGAATTTATTCGAAAACATATGGCAATGTGAGCAATTACAGTAAATCAAAATCTAGTTTGGATAAATTATCACAAAAGGTATCGAATATGGTCAATACGGCAAGAAAACGAAATCGTGAACATCAAAAAAGCAGCGAAACATCTTGTGGTTGCCCTTATGACTGTGGAATGCAAATTAAAAAGTTGAAACAGGATATTGCCGATTTGCAATATAATTTGGATAGCAAATATTTGAATAATAAGACGATTTACGAGATTGATCATTTTGTTCAAGATCGTTTACAATTACTTAGTGAAACGTGGTTATCTATCGGTAGATCGAAACTTGGCAATCTTGTTCCGTCAAATTTATTTTTTATTTGTGCTAGACGTGAAAAACGCGACAAACGTTCGGGCAATTACTCTAGAAATGAAGAAAGCTATTTTACGTCATTTGACAAATCCAAGTTTCAATACGGCGTTTCGGAGTTGTGGCGAAGATGTCGACAAGAACTTGAAGAATTATCTGACGATCAACTTAAAAACATTCTTGATGGGTCACTTATTTATAGTCCCGAAGAAGATGATAAAAAGTTGGTAAATGTTTTAAATGATTCCAGAAGATATTCCGTTTCTGAAGCTTTTTTAGAAAAAAGAACCTACGCTGCTGATTCGACAACTAATTTAAGTTCGGTAATTGTTTTATTTATGTGTAACAATTATTTCACTTATTTCACATATATATCATAAGTTTATGGTAGGATTACATTTTCATTAATTCCAACTTCGAATAACTCCTCGAATTTTTATACGGAAAGGTTGTCGGGTGCCGATTGAACTTGGAAGGATAAATGAAGTTTTTTGGCTAGATGATCGCTTTATTGTGACGACTCCAGTTTTCACAGGAATTGACTAGGCGATCTTCTATAGGGTTGACGGATTCACAAACCTAACCGGTTACATATGATAAATAGCTACCTTGATATATCTTTTAAGCCTCGGGTGTATGCTAGCATCCATTTAATGAGCGGAAATCTAATGAAAGCCCAGTTACACCACTGCACTCGGTCCCTGCTGTTATTAGACTAGATACCTGTTGACACCTAGTCCAGGATGCACCACATGGAGGATCAACAGTCAGGAATATTACTATTATTGGAAATGGAGACTTTATAAGCATTAGTCAAATCTTCAGGATTACTATCTTCTCATTTAATATGGTATTCATAATTAATTTATTGGTTTTTACGATACTACGAACAGTGCGAAACACATGATACACGTAGATCCATGGATGTATGTCCAGACGTTGAGTCTTCCAAATCTGACAAACCTCGAATCCTCAATGGAAATAATTCTGAATTGACCGGTCAAAATTCAAAAGATCTAGTTGTAAGTTGGAACCCAATTTTTTGTTGTTACGGGGAACATCTTTTAGAAAGTGGATACTTCATCAAAGCTTAACGGGGGCCCGCATTTAGTGTTGGTATTGGTGATCTAACATATATCCGGGCTGTACCACTAGATATATATATATATATAGCCAACTGGTTTTAGGCAGAAGATTGCGGGAGTTTAACTAAATTGAACTCTCATCAGATTGGTGTAAATTTGGATCCCATTATTACAACTTTTTGGATTACCTTTTTAATTAGATTGTGATGGATAATCTTATTGGAAGAATAATTTAGAGGACTACCAAGAAGCACAAGCTGTAATTTACTAGGATAATCCAATGAAACAACTATAAAAATATTCACGTAGCTTTTAATGAAAATTCTTATTTATGTTTTGAGGTAAAATGCAATAACTGGCCCGTCGCTATGACCAACGGGTACAAACATATACCTAGTATATTTTAAAAGTACCTTTAGGTATGCACATACTAACCGCTGTACCAAGGGAGACAATCTTGGTAAAACATATCTGGTTTAATTAATTTATTACCTTCCTACCTTTGTTGAGAATACAAAAGGTTTTTTCGTGTATGATATATGCGAGGTAATCGCTAACTTTTTTTCTGCAAATATATAAATATCTATTTATTTGGTTTGTGACGTGGTAATCTTATTTCTATATTTGTATTAAATGATCAAATTCAGCGGCCTTATGAGCATAAAAACAGAAAAATAACAAAGTTTTTTGGTTAATAGGCAGCAATCAGGATTATAAACATTATTAGAAGTTGATACTTTATTACTCAAATTCATTAGCATCCTATATATATATTCATTCATTTTGGTTGATGATGTGGTCACCTCTTCATTATTTCCCATATTTATACGACATGTAGAACGATCGATTTTGATGGCTTAACATGCGTAGACAAACGTGGAAGAATAACAAAGTTTCTTGGCTGGTAGACGGCATCCTTGTGACGTCGCCACTTTTCGCAAAGATTGACGAGGCCGCCTGATTTTTGGTCAGGGTTATCTCCCTTAGCCCAAGGGCTACATATGGTATACGTATACCTTTAGATACCTTTTAAGTATCCTGGGTGTATGTTCGCACCCACCCGCCGTAGCGGAAGCCCAGTTATACCGCTGTGCACTCGGACCCTGCTGTTATTAGTCTACATGCCTAGGGGCACCTAGTCCAGGATGCACCACGTGGAGGACTAACAGTCAGGAATATCACCATCATTGGAAATTGAGACTTTATAAGCATTACTCAAATCCTCAGGATCATATATATATATATATATATATATATATATATATATATATATATATATATATATATATAATAAAGAGGTGATCATGCCGCAAATCAATTGAAAATTGAAATGTTTTAATTTTAGATATATCGAGAATGTTCATTACATTAGTTGATAATTGACTATACGTCGGGATTTGAATAATGCTTATAAAGTCTCACCATTTCCAATGATGGTGATATTCTCGACTGTTACCTCTATGTGGCGCGTCCTGGATTGGGTGTACCCGAGTGCCTGGACTAACATAACAGGGAGTGGGCGCACAGCGATATATTTATTTTTGAGGATGTGTACAGGTAGAGTACTTAAAAGGTATTTTAAGGTATACATGTATCATGTATAATCATTGGGCTGAGGGGGCAACATCTTGACAAAAATTCAGGCGACTTCGTCAACTTTGGCAAACCGTGGTGTCTTCTCTCTACGTTTGTTACACTTATCAAGCCATTGGAGTCATTTTTTTAACATGCTCCGCAAGTCACGAACCAGATGAATGAACGATAAATACTTGATTGACATTAGCCAGAGGAACTAATGACGAGATGACCATATCACACAAATCCGTGAAATGTTTCGATAATATTATTTGCAAACGATTGATTGTCATTCTATTTGAACGTTAGCCAATATTCTACGTATATTTTGTTGCAGGATCTTGTACATCAGGAAATTAGCGAACTGGAAATGCGGGCCAGGGCAATTCGATCGATGCTTAAGTTGGGTTCGAAGGTTTGATCCTTGTTGAGCATTTCAAACTATTTTTTCTATTGACACTCTATCAATGCCATTGTAAATAAAATATGCATTTTTGCTTTTTATTGATTTATTTTTCTAAAGAAATCGTTGTCTTGTTCAACCTGAAATTCTTAGACTAGTACCAAATAGGAGGAGATCTGACCAATAGGAGCTCGTCAAGGGCATATGCAAACGACACCGAGTTGCAGCTTTAATTTCGCGTGAGATACCAAACGACGGCAATTGTTTTAACCGTTATTCAAAAAAAAAATTATAAAATTTAATTGGAATAACTACGTCCAGTCCGGTGCACCAACGCCATTGCAAAATGAGCAAAAAAATTTACATTAAACAGTGCTCAAAATATCCAATTACAGCTTAACTAGAAAGTAAACCAATCAGAGAACAGAACCCACATACAATAAAATTTACTCAAATTTCGACCGATTAAAAATTGTATGACGTACAACATTTACTTTTAGAAATACCTAAAAACAATTTAAAAATATATGTACGCAATTTGATGATAAGATAAAAGTGAGAAGTTGCAGTGGATTGAGTGGAAAAGATATCTTGTATTACATTGTGATTTCAACTGGGAGGGGGGGAGAATTATTTAATAAAATGACCCACTCGACGCGGAACCTCGTGGTCTAACTATTAAGGACATTTACATAACTGTAATAAACAGTCGTATCGAGTTCTGCGTTCACGATTTTCCTTCATTGGTATCATGACCAGATTGCGCTGGTTTGGATACGTGAACAGTGGAAGGGGATTATCCGATATGCTATGCGAACTTGAAATTGATAAAGAAGTGGCTTTACCATCAACATTTGTCCGCGTTTCTGACGAACTGGTAACAGTTGGTTCTACGAGACTGTATATTCAGCTACTCTATAGTCTGCAACATTCCTAGATTGTATAAGTCGAGGTAGATGCTGCTGTTGAGTATAGATCATGAACCTGCCAGTTGGGAAGCAAGCCACATCTGTTTTGGTCTATATTTTACATCATGTCAGGTGATAACTTAATCATGATACCCGATAAACATTTAAAAAGAACAAACTAACTTATTTACACCATAGAAACATATTATATCTCCTCAACCGAAGATAATATACATTTCCTGGAGTCAATTGATGAATTAGTTGATTGGTCAACAAAACATAGTCTAAAATTAAATCCTACAAAGTGCAAAGTAATTAATTTTAGCTCATACAAACCTTCATCTCAATTACTCAACTTTATCCAAAGGTTTGTATTAAAAACGTGGAAATTGACATTTGTGATAGTTTTCAATATCTCGCTGTTTCACTGAATAACAAACTTACCTGGTCCGATCACATTGACCATTTGTTCATTAAAACTCGAGGTTTATGTTACTACATAAGACGTTTAAGGAACCTGCGTGTTCGCCAACATGTTATTAATACTTATTTTAAAGCTACATTTTATCCAATAATATTGTATTGCTCCCCTGTAATATTTCCGGGATTAAAAAGAAAGGATTTTATGAAGTTAAAAAAATGTATTACCATAATTAGTCGATCATCAAGTACTCCTTACAATGACATTCTTTATGAAATAATTCATCGACACTTTAAGGAATGTTTTCAATTAATCCGTCGTATTTCCAACAACTCCAATCATCCACTTTATCGTGATTTCAGCAAATCATTTGCATTGGGAATGACAAAAAGATCACATATACACGTTAAGTGCAGAACCAATGTTACTTAAATTCATGTCTGCCATATTTAGCAAGGTTACTATCCAATTCCAACAAAGTTCAAAGTGACCTTTACATTAGCCTATCCAAATCATGAGTGTTTTTTTCGTTTTCTTTGGTTTGACCAATTACCGTTGTTTGTAATCTGCCCATTTTAATTTGTGACCATTTATTAACCTTCATCCAGGGCATTACTTTATTAGCCATGCTCACTCATTAGTCATGAATCATTCGCATTTTATATATACTGACATATTTGCACATAGTGTCCCCTAAATAATACCATGCCTCTCTATGCATATCATGTTGAACATGACTTTTGAATATACTTTGATTTTGAATTTTTTTTTCTCTAGCCTATGTAATTTAACCTTACTTTACTTTTTTTTGGACTGATGTTATACACTGCTAATTGTATTGTATTTTTAATAATTGTACATATTTTTGTGTGTGCTGAAAGCTACTTCTACTGAAGTATCCAAGCCAATAACCATAAATAAATAAATAAAATAAATAAAATAATTAAAGAAATTGGGAATAAACTCTTGTCAAACAATGAATTAATAAAAATCCGTGTATATGAGCTAATGCATAATCATCCCTTTATCCATCTCATTCAACTACATATCGGCGTTTCAGCTCTTCAAGCAAGTCGACTAACTCTCGAAAAGTAGGTCTCTCACAGGAATTTAATTGCCAACATTGCAGCATGACTGCGTAGACATCGTCGGGGGCGTTTGACGGTTGGCGGTTCCTCAGTCCAGACAAAACCAAATTTGGAATATGTGAAAATTGGACACCAGAAAATGGGGTTGAGCCAAAAGTGAACACTTCCCACAGAAGCACACCAAAAGACCAACTAATTGAACATGAAATAAAAAGGACATTTAGCAAAAAGACTAATTATAATAGTATGAATTAATATAATTGGTTGTTCACTGCATAGCCAATCATCGTTCAGTTTGATAAATTGTCAATCATTGTGTTAACCAATCACCAAACCCTTGTTTTTCTATTGATTAATTCACTTTTACTATTAATAACTTCTTCAAAATTGAAGCAAATAACAATGGATCGAAATAAAAAAAATGCAATTTAAATGTCATAGCAACTTACACATCTGATTTTGTAGTATAAATTCGATCGAAAATGGATTCAGGTGCAAGCCACTTGACAGGTACTCGACCCTAAAATGACAAAAAATTATTTTTTCGTAAATAAAAGCCAAAAAATTAACATCAATGCAGTTGAAAAAATACTTTAGCCGGTCTCAACTCTGATTAAGAAGAAGGGCTAGAAGTTAAAACTAGCAATCTGATTTTTAAAAACTTTGAAAATCAAACACTATTCCGAATGGAAACTAATCAATCCAATTACAAAAATGTTCCACCAGGTGCATGGCATCCCCTTATTTTTACTTTAGCGTCGTTCAAAGAAACAACGTAGCTAACTTTGCACCCTAACCATCCTCCTCTGTTGGCCAAACTTGGGATCGACCACTGTGAAGTTTATGTTTTGTGTAAACTACTACTACAACCTTCTATTAGTAGTATGTACAATTTTGGACAAATTTTTATAAATCTTTACTGAACACTGCTGTTGCCCAAAACTGGGATGCAAATGATCCTGAAGATTGAACACTGCTTATAAAGTCTCAATTTCCAATAATGGTTATATTCCTATCACTTCCATGTGACGCATCAAAGACTGGGTGTACATGAGCACCTAGAATATCACATGGAGCCATCTACCTAAGAGACAACCACGATAGAAAATCAGGCGGCATTATCAATCTTTGTAAACAGGAATACCGTCCATCCATGTGAGGAAACGACAAGGAGGCAACCAATCACAAACAAACTACACTTACTGTCGTAATCTTTCGATAGTATTCGTCAACTGACCGAGTAAACCCAAAGTCGGCGATCTTCAGCACGTTCTTTTGACCAATCAGAATGTTCCGAGCTGCCAAGTCGCGATGAACGAACTAGAAATAGGTCAAATTAAAAGAAATTGTCAACAGCCACACATTCGAGCACACACAATGTGCCCAAGTAGTCCAGCGCTCTACTTCAAGTTGAGTTCGATCCTCACCACCGGTACCTTATGTAGGTTCTTCGCTCAAGTTGTTCATTACTGAAAGATGCGTCTCCCATCAAAACATTCAGCCAATACCAATAAAAGATGTTCCCTTGTAAGTGCATTTTGGCTTAAGCATACATCCACAACCGAGGATAGTGAATGATTAAAATATTTTCTTTTTTTTGTTGTTTCCAGTCAATTAAATCTCGATTTGTTACTGTCAGTAGCGTCACTCCTTATTAGCCCCTTTTCCCTCATATTGGGGTCTACGTAATCCAATCACCTTGAACAACAGTTGGTGACAAAGCCACCTCTTCATTAACTCAAAGTTCGTATAACATCCTGAATAAAGTAGTTCATTGGATATGAATTAGAGTTGGGGAGGGGGGAGGAGGATAAATAAAGACCGCTTCCTTACAACGACGCCAGTGTTCGTAGAAATTGACAAGACAATATCCTTCGGGGAAACTAGGATTGATGGCAGTTGACGAATCCACAAGCCTAGCGGGCTACATATGGTAAATGGATACTTTGAGATAGCATTCATTCAATAAGCGGGAGTCCACGAACGCCCTTTATATATTGCGATTGATGAAAATATACGAGATGAAATGATCTTACAGTTTACATCTTTTAATATTTTTATTTGGTGTTATAAAGATAACCCACTGCTTTATATTGTTGGGGTGGTCTAGCGGTACAGCGCGCGAATTCGAACCTCGGTGGACATGGGTTCGAATCCCATCAGCGGCACTAAAATGTGGGTCCATGTTTGGCTTCGCTAAAATGTCCACTGTTGAAAGATGTTTCTCGTAAAACATTCAAAGTAGTAAAAATAAATATAATAAAATAAAAACCCACCGTCATAAACGATAAATAATCTATTCCCATGACATCCACCCACCGTAGAGAAAGGCCAGTTATATCGCTGTGCCCTCGGTACCTGCTGTTATTAGTCTAGATACCTGTGGAACACCTAGTCCAGGATGCTCCACGTGGAGGACGAACAGTCGAGAATATTACCATAATTGAAAAATGGGACTTTATGAGCATTACTCACGATCATTAGCACCCCACATTCAATTGAAAAAAAAGACAAAAAACCCACCGTCATGGACGACAAGTAATCCATTCCCATGGCAACTTGGCAACCGTAATCCAATAGAACGGAAACCGATTGACTTGTGTCATTCTTCTTGGTCCGAAGGTAGTCTCGCAGATTGCCATGTGGCGCATATTCCATGACGATAAAGGGTACACCTAGATACAAATTGAACACAAGCCACAATTATTCCATGACAGACGTTTCATCATTTTTTGTATTGAACACAAATTGGTGACCGAACCACCCCTTCGTTAATTTTGAAGTTTGAATAGCTTCTCGAATTTATATATGAAAAGGTTGTTGGATGTGAATTCTTGGTCAGAAGACCGCGATTTACTTTAGGGTTGACGCCGATTGACGAATTTACATATGGTAAATAGATACATTTTAAGCATCTTGGGTGTATTCACTGAACGGGAATCCAGTAAAAGCCCTGAGATATTCCGCTGTGCATTCGATTCCTGCTGTTATCATTCTAGATACCTAGAGGCATCAAGTCCAGGATGACCACATAGATGAAGAAGAGTCAGAAATATCGCCATCATTGGAAATTGGGACTATATAAGCATTACTCAAATCCTCAGGATTATCAGCATTCAAGTTGATCGATGGGAAATACGTTTTTTAGCAAGTGGACAAAGTCGAACGAAAATTTGGATTTAGTGCCAGTAGTGGAACATGAACCCAGGTTCGTTAAACCAGTCCGGCATATCTTCAAACAATCGCATTATAATCAATTATCTTATGCTGTACAGGCTATTAAACTGTGTACAATATATTGGGACTGGGTGAGAAGGATCGTACAATTCCTTGTTAGTGCGAGTAACGTGCAATAGCTTAGGTCACTAATAATAATAATAAGTTTACAAGATCATTGTTAACCGCCCGTAGCTCAGTGAGTAATGCTTCGATCTGAAACCTGAAAGAGCGGAGATTTTGAATAAAAGTGAGATGTTTAAAATGTAGACATTCTTAACGATGTGAAACAGCTATCGAATGCTTCTAGTTTGCTCAGTGAATATGACAATTCTTATGACATATTATCGGACTGGTCCAGCGGTACAGCGCTCGATTTGGACTGAAGTGGACATGGGGGTTCGAATCCCACCACCGATAGCAAATGTGGATCTACATCCGACTTTGCTAAAATGTCCCCACTGCTGGAAATGTGTTTTACGCAAAATATATTAATAATATATCATATTTACCGTTTTGGGTGCACACAGCCAAAAGTTTGATAATGTGATCGTGATTCAATTTCTTCATCGTATCCATTTCCTTGACAAATTCAAAAATATCTGCTTCGATGAAGTTATCTGTTATTGGAATAGGAATAAAAAGCCATTCATTTACTTTGGCTGATCACTTGGTCACCTCTTCTTTATTTCTATATAGGTGCAGCATATAAAACAATCGACTTCGATGGCTTAATAAGCGTAACAAACGTAGAAGAATAACAACGTTTCTTGGCTAATAGACAGCATCCTTGTGACGGCGTCACTGTCTGTAGATATGGAGTTTTTGTCAGAGTTATCTCTCTTAGTCTGAAGAAGGCGGCGTACCTATAGAGTACTCTGAGTGTACGCTTTAATGAAATTGTCTATCATTCGTCTAGGAATAAAAGGCGGCAAAGTAACTTGTGCAAATCTATTCAACTAATTGTTGTGAGTAAATGGAAGATAATGAAAGGACAACAATCAGTTGACATTGGGAAAAACTACGATTTCGTTGATGACCGGATTACCTCTCCATTATTTTTATTTTCGTACAGCACATGAGGCGATCGCTTTCATTAGTTATATAACCGTAACCAAATGTGGGAGAATAAAGAAGATCCTTGGGCAGTTGTTAACTGTCATATAATTTTCTAATCAAAAATTAGAAGATCGTAATTTCGACCAATAGAAATAGTTTCAGTGGGTGGGTGACGATGAAATTACAACAGCCAATAGAAAATGAGCTTTTTACTGTCTACTCTCGGTTAAAAAGTAGTGGAAATGAAAATACAATTCAAGCAAATTGATGCAGTTGTTTTATTTATTTATTGATTGATTAAAATTGTTAAATCGGTCACTACACATATTTTAAAAATTATTGCATTGACATTGGAATGTTTTATTGAATATAAATTAATTATTCTGTAGACTGACTATTAATACTACTAATGCAAGTACTATTATTAGTTTAGTTATTATTACTATTATATTACTTGAATGCTTCAACTATTGTGTTTACTCAACCTCAAGAGTTACATATTTTATTTCATGTTTACTACTTTCAATGTTTTACGGGAAACGCATCTTTCAGCAGTGGACATTTTAGCGAAGCCGAACGTGAGGCCGCATTTGGTGCCGGTGGTGAGATTCGAACCCAGGTCCAAATCAAGTGCTGTACCTCTAGACTAAAATAACCGGCCAATCATCGAGATAATGCAATACGAGGAGACCCACGGATGTGGTTGAGCAAGCTCACAGCACCCGTCTGACTGGGAAAAATACAGGTAATTTTGATGGTCTCGATTTAGAGACCGTTGTAAAAATTACACTGCAAAGAACAGTTACTACACATAATCTTAGCTCAGAGAACCGAGAAGCGAATGCCTTGAAATACTTGTCAAGTGTTTTGCGAATATGCTTGCACCCATCAGCTAAGAAAGAAGCCCATTTAAACTGTTGTGCGTTCGGTTCCTAATCCATTTTAGTCTGAGTTGAGGATAGAAACAGAATTATTACCATCACTGGAAATTGAGACTGCATATAATATATTAATAATAGTTATTATTAATATTATTATTATTATTAATATAGTAATTGTAATCAAAACTTTATTTAACACAAAGAACAATCTGAATAAACAAAATAAATCACTGGTTAATGCACGTTTTGTACGAAATAAAAAAATGGAAAGTAATCACACTACCAAATCTAGGTATTGATATACGAAATATAATAAAAGATCGAATATGTACCGTTTATCTTGTTAACTAAAGTACAATTTGAACGTTTCATCCTATTGAATCTGTTCTGTATGATCAAACGTGGCTAAGTACGCATACCTTAGAGTGATCTTAATAAGTCCAACTAAATGACCTTAAAAAAAAACAAGTAGAACACGCGATATTCGCATGATATATGTGAATGATCGGATAAATAATGTATCAACATACTATACACAATTTTAATTATTGTCAGAATTTAGAGCATTGAATTCGCTTTAGGTCTTCCGATGGGGATTATTTATTGGTTAGACGCATTTGAGTAGACGTGCCTTTGAATGACCTTGAGGTAAAACTACATAAAACTCACGTGATTAGTACATGAATGTGTTCTTAATTAGCATTTATAAAGTGTCTACAAAAGACATCCGACTCTATCTAAGATGTACCACTAACGTGTTTCGAGACACGACTGAAATTAGGCAAAATATTTATTTACTGTATGTTTGTCGAAAGGCATTTTTAGACCATTTTCAAGGCTGTTTTTAGACTGATTTTGGTTAGAGCATATCCTCAACACAATTATTGTTTTTATTATTAGTTCTCTACGTCGACCTTCGGTGCAGACCGAAAACGAGTTGCTGCAGTTAGTGCCGGTTGTAAATTTCATTAGGGTTGAGTAACTACTGTACCACCAAGTTATACATCTTTAACTGTACGCATCGGTGACGTGGTCACTTCTTCATTATTTACCATATTTATACGGCATAGCAAACGACCGATTTCGATGGCTTGATAAGCGTAACAAACGTAGAAGAATAACCAAGTTTTTTGGCTGGTAAACGGCATCCTTGTGAGTTCAACAGTGTTCACAAAAATTGACGAAGGCACCTCATTTTTGTCAGCGTTATTTCCCTAAGCCCTACTGCTACATATGGTATACGCATACCTTAAGATGCCTTTTAAGTATCCTGGATGTATGCTCGCACCCACCCGCTGTAACGGAAGCCCAGTTGTAGCGCTGTGCACTTGGACCTTGCTGTTATTAGTCTAGATGCCTAGGGGCACCTAGTCCAGGATGCACCACGTGGAGGGCGAATAGTCAGGAATATCATTATCATTGGAAAATGAGACTTCATAAGCCTTACTCAAATCCTCAGGATTATAAGCATGTTAATAATAATAATAAGTAGTAGTAGTATTGTTCTTGAATGCTCTACAAAAAACCTTTTTCAGCATTTATTACCGATAGTGGCACCCCCAAGTCCGAATTGAGCACTATACCATCCCAACGCAATACTAAGCAATGTTGTGTGTTTATCTATTAGACACACCATCATCATCATCATCGGGGAAAAACATCCCCCACGGGTTATTGTCGCCCAGGGTAGTCCAAATTATTAAAAATCTGCAAAAACATCAGCTGTTACAATGTATATGCAATATATGCTGACTTTAAATGTCAATTACATCTCGAATTAAACCCCTCCAGTGATCTCTATTAGCAAACAGACACCCAATGAATTAATTCATTTGGACGCGGGGGGGGACTACCATAAATAAAAGGACTGAGTTCGCATGGTACAATATCTGTCCAAATTTTCCGTTGGCCACCTGATCTTCTTTTCTTTTTTTCTATTAAATGCACTCATTTAATAACTAGTAAAATATTTCGACCATTCCCAGATATTTGTAAGTCTCCTAACATTTATTGGCCATGTATCTCTAGCACAATAAAAGAAAGACGATTAAAATGGATTGGCCATGTTTTACGTAGATTGCCCACTCAACCAGCCAGAATAGCTATGGAAGTCCATCTATTACCCCGATGGAAAAGAAGGCCAGGCGGTCAACGGAAAATTTGGACGGATATTGTAGCACACGAATTCAGTCTTTTTATTTATACTAAGCCCCCTCGTCCAAATGAATTATTTAAATGGGCGTCCGTTTGTTTACCCTATGCAGCCAACAGAGAACATTGGAGGGGTTTTAATGTCAGCATACCTCAAGTGTCGTTCTTTAAGTACACACTACAAAAGTCGACGTTTTTGCAGACGTTTTGGTTTCTTTTGGACTACCCTGGGTGATAATAACCGGTGGGGGATGTTTAACCCCGATTCATTCATTCATTTTGGTTGGTAACGTGGTCACCTCTTCATTATTTCCCATATTTATACGACATGTAGAACGATCGATTTCGATGGCTTGACAAGCGTAGAAAAACGTGGAAGAATAACAAAGTTTCTTGGCTGGTAGACGGCATCCTTGTGACGTCGCCACTGTTCGCAAAGATTGACGAGGCCGCCTGATTTTTTGTCAGGGTTATCTCCCTTAGCCCAAGAGCTACATATGGTATGCGTATACCTTTAGATACCTTTTAAGTATCCTGGGTGTATGTTCGCACCCACCCGCCGTAGCGGAAGCCCAGTTATACGGCTGTGCACTCGGACCGTGCTGTTATAGTCTACATGCCTGTTAACACCTAGTCCTGGATGCACCACGTGGAGGACGAACAGTCAGGAATATGACCATCATTGGAAATTGAGACTTTATAAGCATTACTCAAATCCTCAAGATCATTAGCATCCCAACCCCGATGATGATGATTGATTGTGACAATTTGATTAATGTTTGTGGCACATCCTGGACTGGACAGACACAAGCATTTAAATTTAGACAGCGAGGAGCGTATATACATATAACTGGGATTATACCTTGGCGGATCTGTGCAAGCATACATCCAGAGTGTTTAAATGGTATTTAAAGATAAATGAATATTGTATGTAGCCACTGGGCTGGGAGAAATAATTTTAACAAAAAATTAGATAAACTCGTCAATCTTGGCGAACAGTGACGACGTCACAAGTCAAGAAACTTCGTTATACTTCTATGTTTATTGTGCTCGTCAGAGCATCGGAGTCGCTCGTACAATACTGAAAATCGTTCCTTGTCAGGAACTTAAATTATACAGGCCCTTGAATGACTGTGCTACTCTTATTTACCATAACTACATGTAACTTATTTTTATCCACTCCGCCTAGTTTGGATTAGAAATGATTCAATCTAGCCAGTCCCAAGCCTGGATAAAGGAGGAGGGTTTGAGCGCAAGGTTGGCATCGTGGCCTCTGTAAAAATTTATACTGCTGCGGAAACAATGAAAGATGACGCCATTCCGGCAAACAACAACGTTGCTAGATGGCAAAGTTACCAGATGACAAGGTTGAGTGAAAGCCGAAAGAAAGCGCAATTTTCGATTTGCAGAATATTTAACGCCAACGAGACTTTGTTATTGTTGTTGTTGTTGTTTTGCTGTAATTGTTGTCTTATTGTCCCATGCTTATTCTTAAAGCAAAAGGGTTTTGTATAATATATATATATATATATATATATAATATAATATATCATCTATTTATTCTATAATATATATTGGAAATTATATAAACATAATTTTATTTATATTTATATATTTATTTTCCATTTTTGTACGTCAGATTTGTTATTAATTTTTCCTTTGTACCTAATACTTTTATTTGAAAATGTATCTAAAAAAACAACATTTTAAATGTAAAACAAAATAGCATCATAGTTGATTTCGAAGTGCTTTAAAATCAACCTTACCAGAAAGCATGTCACTGTCACTGTAATACAACTATCTTTCAATGCGCAAACTCTATTGTTGATAAAATTGGTTGATTTGCGTTTACTAATTATGCCAAAAAACATGTCAACACACAGTTGTTTTATATTATTAATTCAAGAATCCTGACTGATCAAATACATTGATAATTTGTCTACATTTTGACTTTGTACTTTTATTTTGTTTGATGGCACTAATAATATATTATGTATGCTGAATGTACCTCTATATATGTATGTTAATAAACAAATAAATAATCAAAAGCCACCGTACCTTTCAACGTTTTAACCGCAACCTGTACTTCGTCCACATGACCGGGCAAATTGCGTGCAGCACCGCTGTAGACAATTCCGAAAGCACCGCCACCCAAACGCGACAAAAGACGCACGTCTTGGCGCGCAATTTCGAAATTCGGATCGGCCGTAATTTTGTACAACTTGACAAATTCTTCCTCTACCGGCCCCATACGTTTGGTGTTGCTGTCGTCGTCGGATTGTCGTATCGACGCTGAACTCGACGTCCAGAAGCCGGAATCGTCCATCGAACTGGAGGTCGTGCGTTTGGACGAGATTTGAGTGACGATTGTCGAAGATTTTGTCGTATTGACGTAATCGTTTATCAATCTGGTTGTAGGTAGATGGAGATGTGACGGTTTGTCCATAAAATGGTTTTGAATAGGCATCAGTTTGACTGTGTTTGAGTAACGCTTGTACCAGTTGCGTTTGTAGCAGTAAATTATGGGAGGAATGAATCCAAGGGTTAGAACCAATAGAAAGAACCATGTGAATGATTCTAAAATTGATCATACAAGGAAAATGAATTATTTTCTAAAAATAAAGAAGATGAAAAAATAAACCGCCTGAATAAAAGAGGAGGGTTTGCGGAAACAGACCAGAAATCGCAACTTCTCACAGAAAAGAGCAAAGTTGAAGTAGAAAATTCTTTAACCCAGATCAATTAAAAAAAATTCATTATTACTGCTGCTTAAATGCTTCGCATGAAAAATTTTTCTAAAATAAAAAAGTATTTACTTTTAATATGCCAAAAGTTATTTCAATTTTAAAGTGATAAACCGATTAAAAGTTGAATTATGACAAAAAAACTGGACTTTATTGTAACCAAACTAAAATCCCATTGTGAAAGAAGAGACTGTTACAGAAACAATAAGATGACGCCATTACGGCAAACAGTGGCAAAGAAGTGATAGGATGACTCAGATGACAGGATTAAGTAGAAGCCGAAAGGAAGCTCAATGTTCGATTTTCAAAATGTTCACTTAAACAAAGTAATGGCAAAAAAAAGGTTGAAGTAGACCACAGGAAAATTGTCTGATAATACTTTGGGAAAATCTCATTGAAATGAATGTCTTATGGGAGCGGGGATGAAACACAAATATCGACAAAATAGTCCGACACATGTTCCACATGTTCCTATTAAATTATGGGACTTTATTGTTGCTGTTTCTGCTATAACTGTTATCCCATGTTGCTCCATGCTTATTTTTAAGCAAGAGGGGTTTTGTAATAATAATAATAATAGCGGTACAGCGTTCGATTGGGATCTGGGTGGGTATCGGTTCGAATCCCACTACCGGCACTAAATGCGGGCCCACGTTCGGCTTTGCTAAAGCGTCCCCACTGCTGAAAGATGCGTTTCCCCTACAACATTCAAAGTAGTAAAAATAACTAATTAATCCATAATAATAATAATAATAATCCCATACCTTTCTTACATGTCTCATCGACACGTAGATGCATGTAGCGAGTCAAGTGAACCGACGTATCTTTGCGACTGGCCAGCACACGACAAATGTAAACACCTTCGTCGGCTTTGCTCGCTCGGTGGATTTCGAATTTGACGGAAGCCTTGGTTGCATTGACCAAATATTTCTAAACATTTGTCAAATAGGAACAAAAGCTTATTTATTACATTAATCTTCAATATCTCACTGAAAGATACATTCAGCGTTGATAAAAAAAATTTCACCATCAATAAATAATCGTAAAAATTACAACAAAGTAGTAGGATAAATAATGGGAACAAAATGAAATAGAATGTCGTATGATAATGAATATACATATGGTTAATGCTGTAAATATTCATTTTGGTTGGTGACGTGGCGTCACCTCTTCATTATTTCCCATATTTATACGACATAGCAAACGATAATCGATTTCGATGGCTTGATAAGCGTAACACAAACGTAGAAGAATAATAAAGTTTCTTGGCTGGTAGACGGCATCCTTGTGACGTCGCCACTGTTCGCAAAGATTGATGAGGCCGCCTGATATTTTGTCAGGGTTATCTCCCTTAGCCCAAGGGCTACATATGGTATACGTATACCTTTTAAGTATCCTGGGTGTATGTTCGTATCCATCCGCCGTAGCGGAAGCCCAGTTATACCGCTGTGCACTCGGACCGTGTTGTTATTAGTCTACATGCCTGTTAACACCTAGTCCTGGATGCACCACGTGGAGGACAAACAGTCAGGAATATCACCATCATTGGAAATTGAGACTTTATAAGCATTACTCAAATCCTCAGGATAATTAGCATCCATCTTACAAATATATTAATCTCCAGACAAAAGCACAGACAAGTGATCCTCAATCGCTCCCCCAACCTACCAGATCACGTATTTAAGCGGAAGAAGTATTACAGAATTGGTGCCAAAACCCAGGAACAATTATATATATATATATATATATATATATATAGCCAAACAGTACCTACAACAGATTTTTCAAGAAACACGATGCCAAACATTAGTGTGTCTATTTCAAAGAAAAGGAGAAGAATTGATCATCCATAGTCAGGTGTTAGATAACGCCTATTGTTTGTACCCCTGAGATCTATGGGCACTTGCATCGAGAAATTTTATGGGCAAAAACAAAAGCCTTCGAAGAATAGTGTACAATTTATCATCGATGTAGTACAACCAGTCAACGAACCGACGATACATCGAAATCACGCGGTGTTACTACAAATAGAGAGGGTTTGGCGTGCCATGCTGTCCGGCGTGATTTCCTGGAAAATAGACCGACAGTAATGGAAGCAGTCGTTAGGGCTAGAGGGGACGTTTCTATTGGAAGAAACTGGGATTGGATAAACTATCGTCAATCAGCAAGTGTAACAAGTGTAACTTAATCAATATTCGGGATAACAACTTATTAGTGATGAAAGGAATGATCAATAACCATTCAGTTGAGATGCCAGTAGATACAGGTACAGCCTGTTCTTTAGTCAACAACACCATTCCCAGTGTAAGCGTACAAGAGACAACCGATAATATAACGTTGATAGCAGCAAATGGGTCCGAAGTTAAAACAGAAGGGGCATCACTAGTTTCGGTTGGCGGCATAGGTGATCGAGAATTCGACCACAGGGTTCTGATAGTCAATGAAATGCTGTGGGACGTAATTTTGGAAGCAGATTTTTTTGAAAAGGTTTCCAGCGACATTGATATGATGCATTAAGAACTGGTTTGGCAAAAGTTACCCAAGGCAGTAGTATGCAGTATTCTAAGTCAACATGCGTCAAAGTTGAAAGTGATTCAACAAAAGTTTGACATTTTCGCAAAACCGAACAAACCACTCGGTCGAACCGACATCCTACAACATAGCATTGAGATTGAAAATGCGCCACCGAGAAGACAACCTCCCCGACGTATACCAGTATACTACCAAGCTAAGGGGGGAGACCGACCCCTACTTAGCGCGTCCACAGGTGGCGGATAGTGGAATGACCTTTAGCAATAAGGTTAGCTGTGAATAAGGCTGTGCCAAATAAACAGCCGTGGACCAAACGGATACTCAGGCGTTACAAGGTCGTTAACGCGTTGACAAGAAGGCGACAACGATTGTCGGTGTCACCCTGAGTATTATCACCAAGCAGCCCTATTTAGGGACAGCACTGCTTGCTCCACTCGGAGAGGGGCCTAGAAAAGGTGGTTTAAAAATTGCTCGTCTTCTCACCAGGATGGCTGGCCGCGGCTAACTGGTCTATATACTCGCGGTCGAAACTCTCACAAAATCAAGCTCGGATCAGAGAAATCCTACGAGAGATCCTAGATAAAGATATTATCAGATCATTGAAGTTAGTATGGGCGTCAACAGTGGTATTGGTGAAGAAGAAAGACAGGGATTTACGCCTACATGTATCGATTATCGACTTCTAAATAAAGTAATCATTAAAGAATCCTATCCACTCCCTAGAATCGATAGTATATTGGATGCAATGGCCGGCTATAAATATTTCAGCACCTTTAGCTTCTGGATATTGGCAAGTTGAAGTTCACAGAACAGATCGTCACAAAACTGCATTCACACTACAGTTACATTAAGCTAAAAGATGTCCAAAATAGTTCACATAAATGTGTAGGTGGAATAATTCCTAATAAGAATTTTTAATAAGGGCTGGAATATTTCAACATGAATTTCGTATTTGACCAAAGCGTTAAACAAATATTTTTAAACATTTATCAAATAGAAACATTAATTCCAAGTTTAAATAGCTTCTCGAATTCCTATATGAAAAAGGTTGTCGGATGCAAATTGAATTTGGGGGAGAATACTAAAAGACTGCTTCCTTGCTACAACGCAAGTACTTACAGGAATTAACGACGGTTGCCGGATTCATAAGCTTAACAGGCTCCATATGGATACCTTGAGATACCTTTTAAGCATCTTGGGTGTATGCTAACACCCAATCAATAAACGGGAATCCAGTGAAAGCCCAGTTATACCGCTGTGCACTCGGTTCCTGCTGTTATTAGTCTAAATGCCTATAGGCACTTAGTCCAGGATGAACCATATGGAGGAGGAACAGTCAAGAATGTCACCATCATTGGAAATTGAAACTTTATGAGCATTATTCAAATCTCCAGAATCATTAGCATTCGATACAAAGGAACAAATGTTAATAATTCTTAATAAAGACTAGGATATTAACATGCTTCTGAAAACCGTGAATAGTGGAAGGGAGTCATACGGTATATTACGAGAACGTGGAACTAATAATATTGAGAATTTGAGTAATGCTTATAAAGTCTAAAATTCTAATTATGGAGATATTCCTGATTGCTCATCCACGTGATGAATCCTGGACAAGATATACATATGCATCTAGACTAATTACAGCAGGGACCGAGTGTACAGCGGTATAACTTGGATTTTACTGGACTCCCGCTCAGTGAATGGGTATTAACATAGATCCAAGATTCCTAAAAGGTATCTCAAGGTATCCATTTACCACAAATAACCGGTTGGGCTTGTGAATTCGTCAACCGGCCACAATCCTCTATTCCCCCGAAGATCATAGCGTCAATTTCGTCGCAAGGAAGCGGTCTTCTGGTCAAGATCCTCAATTGCCCATCCACAAGTTCGATTTGCATCCGTAATCATCTTTGCATAGGAATTTGGGAATACTATGCTAACTCGGAATTAAAAAATGTTTGCAGTTGTTTCGACAATTCTTGTCACTGTCTGCAACGTTTGAAAGGGTTATATCCTCAAGCTGAACGATTAGTCATACATATGCCTTAAGATACCTTTGAAGTTAGAACAGAATTCCCATTTGACTGATGGAGAAGCACATTATTACAAATAACGAATGGATTTTTATAGGCATTGTGAATACAGGTACCGTCCAAATAATATCATTTTTTCTGAAGTTTTTTATTAGTTCGACCCATTTCGTGTGAAAAGCACGGAGTAACAACAACAATAAATAAATCAATAATTGTTCTAAAGTTAACACTAAAACATTATCAAAGCTTAATTTTTTAATTTACAACTATTCTACGGATAATATGTGACATGTACTCTAGCAAGATCCAATAGTGTAAATTTATTGAAAACTATCCGGTATTTAACATTTTCCACTTGACTACATAATTAGGCATTATTGATTATTATAATTATCGATTTTTCTTTTGAATAAACAAAAAAAAACATTTTTGTGATTCGTGAGTTGCATTCACTTGTCGGTTTACCTACTGGTAGTTTGCATGATTACGTCGACTTCATGATGTTTATGTTATTATAATTAACAAATATCGGAGATGTAATCATCAGTAACTTACTTTCAAAATTGTCGAATTTTTTATAAATGCTTGTATTGCCAATTCTCTATTAATCGATTTCAAAACCGCAATGTGTTCATTTTTCTTTTCCAACAAGCTCAGCTGATTTATGGTAGATGGATTTGAAATTCTCGATATGATGATGCCTGACGGTACTGCCGAAGAAAATGTACAATTGAGGAAAAAAGAATGATCGACGCATATGTGAGCATCTGAATTGAACAAAATGGATTGGAACACGTGCCCGAATTGAGGTAGAATCGAAGATATGAGGACAAAGAAAAGGATGTGTATGTCGGAATGCATCGTATCGTAAATGATAGAAGGTGCGACTGGTTTAATCAATACGAACTACTCAAGGTCATTGAAAGTTTAAATAAAATGAACTAGCCAATCGGGTATTTTAACGCCTACGCATTGGTATGAGTCATAATTAGATGAGTACATTTTCGGTACTGTTCAATGATCGTTAGATAGACATATGCATATGGGATGATGAATTGACAATACAACACAGGCACCAGACTAACACAGATATGATTGGTTAAAACGTTTTGAACTTTTAGTGATCATCACGTGACTGTCATATCTCATTAATTTTACAAATCCTTCGTTTCCTTGCTCTATAGCATTTATATTTTTCATTACATTATTATTATGGCATATTAAAGCGATCAACTACGGTGGCTTAATAAGCGTAACAAACTCAGAAGATTAATGAAGTTTGTTGGATGGTCACTGTTCGTAAAGATTGATGAGACCGTCTTAATTTTTATCACAGCTATCTCCCTTAGCCCAATAGCTACATTTGGCTACATTTTAAGTACCCTGGGTGTATACTTATACCCACTTGCCAAAGCGGAAGCCCAGTTATACCGCTGTGTACTCGGTCCCTGCTGTTATTAATCTAAATTCCTATGGGCACCTAGTCCACATGAAGGAGAAACAGTTAGGAATATCACCATCATTGGAAATTGAGACTTTATAAGCATTACTCAAATCCTCGTGGATCTTTAGCATCCCAAAGGCAAGTGGGGCAACAAAATAATGCCACGTGTTCCACCATTTTGCCACAATCTTTTTCTAATCCCATGTGACACTCATTTTAATTGTTAGCCAAGCTTACTGTGATCTACTCCAACCTTTCTTAATCATTGTCGGTTGTAAACGTAGAATTTAACCAAGTAATTTAGCTTATCGTAATGATGTCTTGTAGTGGACGAGACTAAGTTCTTTTTATGAATTTACAAGAAAAAGACAGTTTATATAAGTACAGTGAAAGAAAATGGTAGAGAAATCCAAATGGAACACCAAAAATTGTAGAGAGTGAGAAGGTTTAAATACCTTGGCTTATCACTAGAAGTGAATGGAGATTTAGATGTAAAGAATACAAGCAGGATGGTATAACTGGAAAAAACTTACAGGAGTTTTGTGTGACAGAAAGATAACAACAAGGACAAAAGGTAAACTTTTTAAGACCGCAGTGAGATCAGCCTTGATTTGACGATTGGAAACGTGGAGTATTAAGAAAGCCCTAGAGAAAAAATTGAACTCAGTAGAAATGAAAATGCATTGATGGTCGTTGGGAGTGTCCAAATTAGACTGAACGTGATCGAAGGTCATAAGAAAATTCAAGAAAAAGAGGTTAAGGTGGTACGGCCGCATTCTACGTAGAGAAGAAAACGACGTTACGAGGAGAATATTGGTATTGGAAGTGGAAGGTAAAAGAAATCGTGGCAGACCAAAGAGAAGATGGTTGGATTGTGTGGAAGCTGATATGAAGGAAAAGGCACTGACAAAAATTGACGCTACAGACAGAACCAAATGGAGAGTGGTGTCATGAAACAGTAACCCCTCATAAAAGAAGAAAAAGCTGTAAAGAAAGAAGAAGAAAAAGAAGAAGATTGTGTCAATGAGTTTTTAGAATGTTTTTAATCTACCATTGTATGTTTCACTTCCATGTAAGAATGATAATCGATACGTACTAACAAAGTTTTGTCTTTAGGCGGATACAAGAACATGACCATATTGGTTTGAGTCTCTAAAATACTGACATTGCATTTCCGAGTCTCGTCTAACATCAACTTCAGCTTTTCTATTTTTACCGTAACATTACTATATTTTATTTATTTGTTTGTTTGTGTTGAATGCTTTACAAGAAACGGTAATGGGACACAAACCAATGCCTACCCAGTTTTGAATCTAAACCCTTCGACAATGATCCGTCCTATGTTATAAAAAGTAATAAAGCAGTAAAACTTGACCAAGTAATTACAAGAAAGCAAGGCTGCAATTGTCTGTTTCTGACAAGGTGTTTGTTGCAAAGTAATTGTGAACCGTTTAAATAGTATTTAAATATTAGTCTAATGGAACAGCACTGGTTTTAAACTTGATGGACATAAGTTCGAGTGCAACCATCAGCACTAAATGGGGGTCCTTCTTTGGCGCTGCTCAATGTCTATCATCATCGGGGATGAACATTCCCCACTGGTTATCAACTATAACGTTCATTTTCATTGCATTTTTCTGCACATAGATCATAGCCACATTTTCTTCGGTTTACCAATTTTTTGTACCATTTTCGACTATCCATTCCACATCCGTTCAGCAAACGTAAACTTTTATCAAGTAATCTTTTTTTCGTTTAATAATGTCATCCAGTAGACGAGGTTGGTTCTGTTTATCGTTTGGAATGTAATCATGTCAGGTAATAAAAAATATCCATCGTCTTATCTGTTCGCTTCCAAGTTTCACCTTTATATATTGTCTTATGAACTATTATTAGTACGTACAAACAAAGTTTTATTTTCAGGAGGATAGAAAAACCTGACCATATCGATCTGAGTTGATAAAAGACTGACGTCGACTTTTCAAGTGATGAAGTGAACGTTTCGAACATGTTTCCCTTAAAAATAAAAAATAGTTTATACTACTTACAAGTAATATGCAAAATATTTGAAACAATTTTTATTACACTTTTACAGTGTTTGTTTCTTCACATAGACAAAAGTTACTTGGTGGGATTTCATGTGATTTTGCTGTAAAACATTAAACGCACTAGTCTTGTTATTGACTTTTAATATTAATGTTTTTAAAAAATTTTATTGTGTTTTTGCTACTTCAATGTTTTAATTATTTTATTTTAAAAAAAGATGCACATATTTGGTGTCAAAATAGGCGGGAATTAAATATTCTATCTTATTGAATGATATTGCTATTCAACATTTTCAATTATATATGGAATTAACACTAAAGGTTGAAGGTAATAACACTCACCTACTACATACAGCTGTAACAAAAATCTAAGGCACATGAAAGCCAGGACTAATTAATACAAATACTCATGTCTGCCATACTTATCCAAACTATTAGTCATTTCAGAATTATTAATAGCGCTGTTTATTATTATTATTAATATTATTATTATTATCATTATTATTATTATTATTATTATTATTATTATTATTATTATTATTATTATTATTATTATTATTATCTATTAGTTCAAAACCCCTTGGGCTTTGAACAGCTTTGAACAGGCAACAAGACGGCTTCATGCGACTGTACATTAAATTAGGATTATTGAAAATTCTGCATGTCGAAAGCTGAACCCTGTCATCGGTTGCTTTCACTTCTTTGCCTTAGTTTGCTGCAACAATGCCTTTTGGTTGTTTTTTGATAATAATTGGTTTAAAAAGACCAGGTTGTCAACCTTGGTGCTCAAAACTTTCTTCTTTTTTCAACTAAATTTGGAGCTCATCATCGTGGATAAACATTCACCACCTTTTACTATCGCCCAAGGTAGTCCAAATTACTACCAGTCTGCCAAAAACATCAACGTGCAGTTAATGGACGATCTACTTGAGGTATGCTGACTTTAAATATTAATGGCATCTCGAATTAAATGCCCCTTTATTAACTGCAAATGATAATTAATTGGACGCTAAATTAAGTAATTTATTTAGCATAAATAAAACAACTGACTTTACGCACTACAATATCCGTCCAAATTATCCGTTGACCACCAAGTCTTCTTTTCCATTCGGATAATGGTTGGCCTTTATAGCTGTTCCGACTGGATAAGTGGGCAACTTTCGTAAAACGTAATCAATGCATTATAATTTTTTTTGAAAATGAAGGAGTTACATTAAACCAACATTCACTCTTTATATTGCTAATGAACGAAGCCAACAAGTTTATGAAAACAGTAACAGTTTTTAATAAAACAACCTAAAACCAGTTTGATAGTGAACAGGGATGCTAATAATTTTGAAGATTTGAGTAATGCTTATAACATCTCAATTTTAAAAGATGGTCATATTCCTAGCTGTACGTGGTGCATCGTAAATAATATGTACCCAAGCACTTATATTAACACAAGAATCAAGTGCATAGCAATATAACTGGGCTTCCGCTACGGTGGATGAGTGTAAACATATATCCAGGGTAGTTAAAAGGCTAAGGGAGATAACTTTGACAAAAACTTAAGCAGTTTCATTAACTTTTGTAAACAGTGGCGACGTCACAAGGATGCTGTTTACCTGCCAAGACACTTTGTTATCCTTCTATGTTTGTTACGCTTGTCAAGCTATCGAAATCCATCGTATAAATATGGAAAATTGTGATGAGGTGACCACGTCACCAACCAAAATGAAATAAAAATGTATAGCAGAAATGCATGTTTTTATAAAAATAATATTACTACATATTCAGCTAAGTTCACTACAGTTGCTTTATATTTACATTTAGACAGTAGAGGGGCTAAAATCAAAAAAGCTGTCTTTTGCTCAATTGCCACCTAACAGCCCGGATATCAATGTTATTGAAAATTTTTTCAGTATGCTAAAGCGCAATATCAATAAGCATACCGAACTTGAAGATTTATGTGAACGCATTCGGTTTGTTGTTCAATATGAGATGAAACAAGAATATATCAATACTCTCATCGACGGCATTCCAAAACGCCTGGATCAGGTTGTTAAAAAAAAGACGATCACATAGATTATTGAATTTTTTGAACTTTGTAATGTCCTTAATCATTTGGTAACTGAACAAATTCGTGTAATCTGTATTTTTATTAATAGTTGACGTTATAAATCATGTTAATCATTTTACTCTATTTCCGATTTTGCACCCGTTGATATTTTATACAATTTTTTTTACTTACAATATATATGTATATATAATTATAATTTTTTTTTCAATTATTATATAGTACTGTATATTTTATAATTGAAGTGACGTTTCTCTTGTATGCTATGTAGTTGCTAGAGAGGTTTTAGTTTAATAATCACTTTTTTGCAGTAATTGTTGTGAGAGTTGTAGTAATGATTTTTAATTTTTAACACAAACTTGTAGTTAGATGGGGTGAGAGTTAAATTATAGCTAATAGTCTTAAAAAGTTGTGTATAAAAATAAACAAGCACACTATTTGCTTAATTAGCAACTTAATACTTGACACTTATTTACTTATTAGAACAAACAACTTAACACTTGGATGCTAATGATCCTGAGGATTTGAGTAATGCTTATAAAGTCTCAATTTCCAATGATGGTGATATTCCTGATTGTTAATCCTCCACGTGGTGCATCCTGGACTAGGTGCCCCTAGGCATCTAGACTAATAACAGCAGGGTCCGAGTGCACAGCGGTATAACTGGGCTTCCGCTACGGCGGGTGGGTGCGAACATACACCCAGGATACTTAAAAGGTATCTAAAGGTATACGTATACCATATGTAGCCCTTGGGCTAAGAAAGATAACCCTGACAAAAAATCAGACGGCCTCGTCAATCTTTGCGAACAGTGGCGACGTTACAAGGATGCCGTCTATCAGCCAAGGAACTTTGTTATTCTTCTACGTTTGTCTCGCTTGTCAAGCCATCGAGGTCGATCGTTTGCTATATCGTATAAATATGGGAAATAATGAAGAGGTGACCACGTCACCAACCAAAATAAAAAATAAAAACTTGTATAAAATTGAAATAAACATTAAATTTTATTGTGTTTTAACTGACACAATTGTTTAAAAAATATTTTTACATACAATAATAAAAAATGGGTAAATAATAACTTTTAATAAATATAAAGGATGTTCAACAAAATTTAGTCATGCATTTATTTGTTTTTTTTGTACCGTTAATTTGTTACAATCCCTTAAAACTATTAAAATATAACAAATATTTACATTGTTTTCTATTATTGTAATAAAGTGGCGTATCACTATACGATGCCGTAAACGGTAGACAAGGGTTATTTAAAACATTATGCAAACTTGAAATTAATGAAGAATTAATGAAGTTCTGCCCTCAAATATTATTGTTGTAATAAATTTATCTAAAATTAAAGTAATTAAAAAACACTTAAAATAAATTAAATAATTAAGACATATGATGTACAATTATGTAAACGAATATATTAGTTACACCGCAATTAATTACTTTAGAATTAAACCTTGATAGTTGTGTGGTAATGTGTCTTTACATTAAATGAAAATACAAGTGTTTTTATAAAATAATATATTATAAATATTTTGTTACTTAAATTATACAATGTATGTTTTATTTATTGTAAATATAAAAGTTTACTTTTGGGATTTATAATTAATCATATCTTTTATTTTTTGTGTTTCCAATCGATAATCGTTGGCTGTACTTTTTATCAGTTCCAATTCCATCTTTTTCTTGTTAAATGCTTCAAGGCAATCTTCATAATTAAACAATAGTTCTGTTTTTCCCAATAAACCACATGATTTTTTTAATCTGGTATTATCATTTCTCACATCATCTCTTAAATGTCTAAGTTTTGTGAGTTCCCTACGATCAATCCTTAATTGGAGATCACATTTTTGCAATAATTCTTCGTAGTCCGTGTTTTGAAAACACACAGATTGTAGCTTTTCTTTAACATTTGCCACAATTTGAATTGTTTTAGATATTTTAGTTTTTAATTTACTGATTTCCTCATTTTTTTCTTCAATTTTTTCAGTATATGTTTGATTTTCAATTTTAAGTTGTTCAAAATCAATTAACTGTAAACCATCGGCAAGTTTTTCTTTTGATTTTAAATTAAATTCAATTTTAGAAAGTTCGTTTTTTAATTTAATATTTTCTAACCTTAATTCCTTTGTAATAATGTCCTTGCTTTTTTCTAAATCAATAAAAGCAGTTAATTCTTTAAGATTAAATAATTTTCCCGTTTGAGTATTTACTGCTTGTTTTGCAATTTTATATTTGTGGTTTATATAATCATCGTAGACTTTTTTAACTAATTCTTCTTGTACTTTGCTAGCACGTTGTAACGCTTGAATTTCATTTTCATATGAAGTATGCAATTGTTGATGTTGTTCTTTTAATTCAGTAATGCTAACACTGTATTTGTTGTATCTTAATTTATAATCCACAAGTTCGTCAGAAACATTGTTTTCATTAAGTTTACCAGATGATTCAGTTTTTTTCCGTCTAAAATATTCAGCTAATTTGGTTTGTAATTGTAAGTTGAGTTCTTTAGCATGTTTATGTTCATTTACAATTGTTTTATACTGTTCTTTCATGTATTCATCATCGGCTTCTTTTGAATTAACAACAAAATTTAATTTTTCACCTAAATTTTGACTTTCATTATCATTATGTACTTCTATAATTTAATTATATGTTGATTAAATATCTTAGACTACGTGTTTCAATAACGTCAAAATCCACATTTTCTTTTTCTGGTAATTTATCTTCATTTAACAAATTTATTTCTAGACAGCAATAATGATACTATTAATAATATTTTATAACATACTTAATTCATCAGTAACATTTGAACTTCCCTCAACATTATTTTCTTCATTTTCTGCAGTTTCTAATAAACTTTCTTTAGAAATAATTTGATTATCTAATATACAATAAAATATAATATGCATATAAACATACTTTTGTCCATGTTTATTAAATATTTTTATAGAATCATAATTATTCAAATTATTCAAATAGTATCGTTATAGTAATAAGCATTCAAACAAATAATTTTTATATATACATTTAAATAATTATTTTGTTTATTTTAACATGTTTTATTATTTATTTTAAAAACAAATTTTGTATAATGTGTAAAATAAAATTTTTGTTTTTAGAAAAAATAACGTTAAAATATTGTTATTTTAATTTAATTTTTTTTCCATTTTAAGAAGATTAGGACAACAAGATTGTTCAATATACCTAAGGTTTCAGGTTTGTATATGAGTTAAATAGGAGAAAAACTTCTTTTGGACTTTGGTTCAAAAATGTCAGGTTTCATATAACAAGGTAATAATAAATGAAAATAGAAACTAATGTGAAATATTATATAAAATTATAAAGATAATGCGAATCATAGGCAAATTTAAAGGTTTTAAAGTACGAGGCCGAGATTACATGTGTGGGTAAACTATTCCATGTTGAAATAGCCATATGAGAACAATGATGGGAACTCAGACGGGTTTGGAAATCTTGAATGGGTGTCCTCGCCGTGAAGCGTTAAAGAGGGCAAAGAGATTATTGAGGTGGTTAGAATTAAGGAGTTTGAAAACTAAAATAAAATCGCCCCAGAGTTTTCTATCGTCCAATAGGAAGAGTTTGAGAGCTTCAAGACGCTTGGGGTAGGGGTGTAAGATCTCACTGAAAACTCGGCCTTGATTTCCTTGATTTAAATTAATACGGATAATTATCAGCACCCAAGCTAATTTCAATTAAAAAAGCTCTTGTGTAATTTAAATTATCGTTCTACAATTTATTATTACAAAATAATTCAAAATTACATACCAATACTGTTTACTAACAGGAAAAAACAGGACTCAATATACTCACAGAACGACAGTCACATCAACAACAAACGTGACAAATTTCCATACAAAAAGGCGCTTTAAAACAAAGTTTAAATAAAATCAAAGTTGTTTGAATGTACAATAATATAAAACCTGTAATCGAAATAAAAATTAATAATTATTTTAAATATTTCATTCCAACAGTAACAATGGGGTGTTCTTAAGCAATCGAGGTTTTTTGATGAAACTCCTCTGCACCTTGTCAAATTTCAGAATGTCAGTCTTTAGGATAGAAGACGTAACTTAAATATAATATTTAAAGTAAGGCCGAATATAAAGTTGAAAGAGAAGGCGAGTACAACTAATGATAATGGGACCAAGGTTGAGTCTGAAAAATTTGACTAACTGATAATACTTAAGTAAAACCTTATTATGATAACACGAAAAATTGAGGGAATGACTAAATGACACCTAAATCATTTACCAGGTTAACTAGAACAGTAGGATGCAAATTATAAGCTCTAAAAAGATTGCCTAAATGTTTACCAAGAATAAAATGACTACATTTGAAAACATTCAGAGGTAGAACATTATCCAGGGACCACCTATAGATATTATTAATGTCCTGTAATTGTTCAGGGTTGGTACCCCAGATTTTAACATTATCAGCATAAACCAGGATGTCAGAGTGTACAATCGAGAGGAGATCATTAATGTAAATGGGTCTAAAACTGATCATTGTGGGACTCCTGAAGTGATAAGGGTAGGTGTAGAGGACACATTACTTAACTTAACACTAAAATGATGGTTTGTAAGCAAAACACTTTTTAAAGGAGGTAAACATAGAATTTGACTAAATAATGTTTTTGTCTAATTGTGAATGAAAGTCAGTTTTTCTCATGTTCTCATTATTTAAAATATGATTGCGCCAGGTAATTTTCAAAATACTTCTAAGTCACCGGCGATAAAAAACATTCATTATCTTATCAATATTGTCTGTTCGCTTCCACGTTTTACCCTATATATTGCTGTAGGAATGATTATTGATGCGTACAAACAAAGTTTTGTCTTTAGGCGAATAGATGAACATGACCAAATTGATTTAAATCTACGAAAGACTGACATTTTTTTTCAAATCTGAATTGAACATTAATTTTGGTTTTTCCGTCTTTACCAATAATATTTTCTAGATATGTAAAGGAATCAATAGTATCAATATTTTATCTACTAATATTGATGGGCAAATAATTGCTTAAATTAGTAGACATCACTTTTGTTCTTAAAAAATTAATCCGTAAGCCAATACGAGAATTGATATCACTGAGACGTGTTGTCATATTTTGCATCATTTCTGAAGTTTCACTGAGTAGATTAATATTATCTGCAAAATCAAAATCTGTTAATTTTCCATGGTTCTATTTGGTACTATAAAACAAATTGTTTATGGCTTGAGTCATAACAAAATCAATTACCAGACAAAACAAAAACTCTTACAAAATACATCCTTGACGTACTCCCGTAACAATTTCAAATATAGCAGTAAGATCACTTTCTGTTTGAACACAACAACTTGAATTTTGGTATAGCAAACGCATAATATATACATATTTTAACGGTATTTCGTAAAACTTAACGGTTTTCGATAAATTCTGCCAAAAACTTTTATAAAATCAATAAAATGGATTGTAAGTCATTGCTGAAATTCTTGATTTTGCTTAATAATGCTACGGAGGGTGAGTATTTGTTCAATACAGCTCCTTCCTTTCCAAAAACCTACTTGTTGCTTTCGAAAATGTTTATTTACCGCATTATTTAAACGGTTTAAAATTACTTTGCAAAACACCTTATATCAAACTACTAGTAAAGCGTTTTATTACTATATATATATATATATATATATATATATATATATATATATATATATATATATATAATAAACCTATGTGATGCAGTAATTTATATCAAGTTTTTTACAAATACTAGAAATTTTTGTTACTATATAAAAATTTAAAATTTTCTTGTTTGTTTTTAAATTAACTTTTTTAAATTATTTTATACTCTTATCTTGTTATATTTGCTAATGTGCTAAAACAATATTTTTATTTTAAAAAAATGCATAGCTAAAACAGTAGACATCTAATAAGGAAAAATTATCAACAAATTTATTAAAAGACATTTTAAAATGATAAACGACAATGTTTACTCACTGTGTAGCGTTACTATTATTTAACAAATATTTTATTAGTTATACTATTTTGTAAATATTATTTTAACATGTTTATATTTTAACATTTACAATTCTCAAGTTTTGTTAATGTTAATTTTATTGTTTTACTGCACCGAAAAGTGCGGGCATTTTTATTGGCGTGCTTGTGGGATATAACGTGGTTTGTGTAACTCTAAACGTTTGTGTATTTTGTCCGTTTATTTCATTGTTTCTGTGATGCATAACTGCATTAACTATTTTTAATTTTAATACATTTCATATTGACGTTTATGTTTTAATGTAATAATTACAAAATATTTGATGATTTATGTTTAATATAAAGCCAAGAGTTAACGATTGATGTATTTCTAAAACTGCATGCTCACATTAACAAAGCAACCGCATCAGGTAAAGAAAAGGAAATTTTATTAACATTATTTTATAACCATTAATAATATTATTATTATGCATTACAAATATTTACAACAATTTGTACGTCTCATGTTTATTAACCCAAGAAAGATCAAAACAACTGTTAGTAAAATTTCCCATTTTTAATTAATGTTTCTTTGGTACTTGCATTATTAGGATTGCTTTGCTCTATGTAACTTAATATTCATGCTGTTTTGTTTTTAATTTAACGAACATTAATAATAATAATAACAACAACAATAATAATAATAATAATAAATTTTTCAACAATTTAAAATATTACATTTTTGAGGCACAAACCAATTTATAGGTTTAATCATTTCATATTATTATTATTATTATTATTATTATTATTATTATTATTATTATTATTATTATTATTATAAATATAAAACTTATGTTTACAACTCCTAAACTAATTAGTGTTGAAAACGTAGTTATTAAAGTAAAACATTTGTAGCAATTACATAACATACGATAAAGACGTCACTTCAATTATAAAACGTACAATATAATGTGATAATTAAAATACAAGTATAATTTTATAGATATATATTGTAACTAATAAAAAAATTACATAAAACTTTAACTGATTCATAATCTAAGATTGAGTAAAATTTCCAACATAAAATGTAACGTCTAATATATTTAAAAATGCAAAACATATCTAATTTTTAGGGTTAATAAATTGTTTTATGTATAATTTACTACAAAATATTAAATAATAAATGAGATGGCTCGTGTTTGTAACCACTTGGCTTAGGTGTTTTGGTATGCTTTTGATTAAAATGCTGATATAGTTTTATGTAATCTAAACTTCAACAAAAAATGATTTAGACAAATATTTTTTGATTTAAATATGCTTATACATATTGAGTTTTATTGTTAGAACTGCTAAATAGCGATTTTCAAAAATATAATTATTTTTATTTTAACTCGTGTTATGATTAAATTAAGTTTTTTATCTAAACAGAATAAATTTAAATACAAATGCAATTAATTTTGTAAAATTACAATACAAATTATTATTTTTATAAACAATTGTAACCCTGGCATAAGGAAACTACATTTTAGCATAAAAAATATTGATATATTTTACTAGAAAAAGACCACTGTTTAAAGTGCTTAATATATTTTTTTTAAAATAAAGGTTATCTAACACTTTTTATAAAACCGATTTAGTATTTGTTGTTTATATATAATGTTCTAACTGTAAAATTTTAAGTTTGTACAAAAATGTTTATACACAGCAACTTATTTTATTATCGAACATATTAATTTTTTTAAGTCAGTATCTTATTAGTTACTATTAAAAGTAATTGGTATTAAAAACAATTTTATTTTACTATTACAAAATATAATTTTGATGTTTTTATTTTGTAACAAAAAATTAACTAAACATCCTGTAATAAGGAAGATATAACATATTATTTTTTCTGCTCCTAAGTAGCAAATAACTAAATTTGTGTTAATTATATTTTATAATTTAACAAAATACTGTATTTTATTGTTTTTAAATTAAATAATATTTTTTTAACAAACAAAAAATAAAGTTTTAACATCTTTCAGAAAATATCTAAAATATTATTAAAAACATTATTATAATTTTTAAATTGTTTTAACAAGATATACTGTATTTCTAATTTTAATTCGTATGCAAATATTAAGTTTTAACTCAAATTTAACAACAAATTAATATTTTAAAACAAAAACCGAAGCAACGTTTTCAAAAGTGACATTACACAAGAAATCGGTTTTTAAATTATTTTAAATTTTTGGTTACTACGGAAACGTTTGAGTATAAATTTATTTATTTAATATTGAAATATCGAAAAATAATTAATTAATTTTTTTTTTAATATAAATTAATTTTTTTAATTTTTAATTTTTCTTATGAGGTAATAACGTAAAGTTGTAGAAACGTAAACTTAAGGTATTAAAATGTATTTTTGAATAATGATTTTAAGCATATTAACTAAAAATTTATTAATTCTTGTTTAAAAAAGTGTAAATTCCGTTTACTTATTCCGTTTATATAAGCATTGTTATTAAAATATGCTTATTTGACCAACTCGGCATTTTTAAATAAATATTTCTAAGTAAATATGAATCAACTATTAAATACTTAGCATTATTTTAAATTCTTAATAATTATTTTTACAGAAAAACATTAAAAGATAATAAATTAATATAGATTAATTTTTTTTTGGAATTTTCAACACTAATTTATTCACTAATTGTACTATAAATAATACTAACAGTGTAATTACCCTACAATATAAATAAAAACCAAAATTGTAAAAATTAAGAAACTGTTTTTTCAATTAAAAACATTTCTTAAAATACTGAAATTTAAAAATATTTGTTTGAACGTGATGTTGCATATTTACTAAATCCTTCATTGATTGGTTTTTCTATCAGATGATACAACTAAAAAGTGAAATAGCATATTGGTAAAAAAATATTTTTTATTAAAAATAAAATTAAAACATTAAAAAATCTGTAAACAGTTAGAAAAACACATTATTATCAAACTATAAAAATTGTTTATCGCGTTTACAAGATGACAACTGATATGACTCAACTGATTGCAATTAGACTCTTGTACCACTTATAACCTTGAGGTTTTTTTCGTCTACCTTTACTAGATAGAAAAACCACAAAGGGCGTTTATTGACTGTAATTCAAGCTGTTATGATTCGAAGTTTTCTATCAAACTTGATATAGTTAATGGTTCGAAGATTGCCGCCTAACACATCCGAAAGTGAACGTCTACGGTCCACGTATTTGGGAATGAAACGGTGATTCTAAATAGGAATGCAGTTTCTTAACGAATGTCGGTTATGAGTAATGTTTTATTGATTGGATTTTATTTTGTGCCTAATATATTCCTTCTGAAAAGATAACATGGCCCAGGAATTATAATTGTTTTACTCCCAATGCATATGTTTCAGGGTTAACTATAGTAGTGAGATTAGTTAACCGCTGAAATAACATATGCACATATTTTCAATGTTTTTTCGTAGACTTTGAGGTGATAAGTACGTCATTTAAATACAAGCATACAAAGCCTCTTGTTACATCGTTTATTACACGTTTAAGCATTTAAACAACGTTTTAGAGACTGGAGGGCATACGTAGAAAGGGGTAATAATAATCGTTTTGCTAATATCTTTTCACGCTACATGTAATTAATGATATGCCCTAATTAGATCAATTTTTAAAAATACCAATGATATTTCTAGGTTTGCAATTACGTTATAGATATGAACTATTGAGTAGCTGTCGAAACAGGTTGTGGCGTTTAACACGCGATTGTGTTTACATGGTTTCCATAGTTCTTTTACCATATGGAGCGGAGATGTCTATGAACTTAACAAGAGTCGAATGATACCTATTTTAGTAGGTCGGCAAACTTTTTTTCGCGTATCTTAGTTTGTCTTTAGCGAGCCGACACGGCCAAGTGTTTTCGATGTAAAAATTTGTTTAAAACTGCTGTCTTCAATTAACTGTAAAACGGTGGGTCAATTTCGGAAATGTTCAAAGTACTTTGGTTTTGCTTAACGTTTAACCATGTAATAGAAATATTCCAACTCCTAACTGGTAAACTAGCAAGAACATCGTTTATCAAAGGTCTTTATAGCAGTACCGTTGGCCCATTTTTAACCTAGGGCCTTGTAATTATTCCGGACTTCCTTTTTACGCCTCCTATATTGACCAACTACTTCATGTTGTACATATAAAACAAACCGTCGTGTGCATGGGATGTTTTCATTGAAAATGTAGCACTGATTTTTTACTAGAAAACATTCGAGTTTACCAGCTACTGAGAACAAGTTGTTTTGATCGATTATTTTGATATTGTGCTCAGTCGTTTGAGGGGTCATGAGCATAAATTCAATAAACCTAGAGCTCAGACACGTCTTAGATCGCATCATTTCACCCATAGGGCAGTCTTTGTTTGGAACAAGCTTCCTGAGTATGTTATTTCAGTCCCAACTCTGGATTCTTTTAAATTTCACTATAATAAATCTGTCTTTCCAAATTTTGTCTAATTTTGTTACTTGTTTTTGGTCTTCTATCCGTATTTATTTTTTATTTTTATTACTATATTCTATGTTTCCAAAATATATATTTATACTCTTAGATATACTGAAAACCGAGGATCAAAAGGAATATTCTTTTCCTACATACCTTGTGTACTGTTCTGTTCCTGCATGAAGGTCGACATTTGGTTGCTTTGTGATACCAACACAAAGCGGCGTTTGTAGGTGTTGGTGAGTTTCCCAACCCTACCGTTGATATTGACCTGCAATGCACAAGACATGTTTGAGTAAACCTTTAGTTCTTTTGGGAATATGCTTTCATTCTAGCAGGCAAATGATGTTATCTGCCATTTTTGTCAATTTTTTAAGGGTACGTTATTGACGTTGATAAAAACTACTTAAGCTTCTGTTAGTAGTTGTTCTAACCACATTTTGCAAAATTGCATCTCATTATAGTTTAAGTCTCTTGTTGAAAGTAACGTAAACACTTGTAAGGCTTTATGTCGCCTTGGTTTTTTGCCATCTTCAGAAACGAACAATAATAATAAATATTTCGTTTTTACAATTTTCTTGCTTAACTAAACGCTGTATCTCGTCATACAACGTTTGTGGTAAAGCTTACAAGCATATAAAATATTGCTTGTTATTCGAATATTTTAAACCACATTTCAGAATTCTTTGGCATAAATTGTATGTATGACATTGTATCCAGTTTTTCAAAATGTGCCTAATTTCTGGTTTTACCATGTTGATTGCGTTTGATCCTTGGGGAAGAATTGAGTTATGTGTTTTGGTTTATGCGTATTCTTCTCTTTACCACCATAGGAAGTTTACAAATGGATAGCAGAAATAAGTCCACTGATTATCGTTAGACTATTGTACCACTTATAACCTCGAACTTTTATGCTTTTACCTTAACTAGACGAATAAAAGACAAACAAACGGACGGAAGAGTATTTATTGACTGTAGCTCAAGCACACGACACAAAATTAGAAATTATACAAATTAAAGCTTTTATTGATCTTAATACAGTAAAACAATTTATATAAATTTAATTACGCGGTTTGTTCAATGGCTGCGCTACTCGTATTTATCATGACTACATATATAACTTACTTATATGTCCTATTATTTTAAAATTTAATAATCTATATTTGGAAATTATATAAACATAATTTTATTAATAGTTATATATTTATTTTCCATTTTTGTGCAATAAATAATTATTATTAACATCTAATTTTCTTTTGTTTCTAAGAAGTTTTTGAAAATATATTTGAAAACTATCTCAAACATAGAAAAAAGTATTATTTTAGTTGATTTCAATATGCTTTAAAATCAACTTTACCAGAAAATATGTCACCGCCACTAATATACTTACTGTCTTTCAATGCAAAAGCTATTGTTAATAAAATTGATTGATTTGCGTTTACTAGATTAATTAACAGTTGCTTTATATTAATTCAAAAATTTTGGTTAAGCAAATACATTGATGATGGTGATAACCTTCTGTTACTTGATAATTATATAAATTGATTAATTAGTCTAATTTTTAAGTTGTTCTTTTTCTTTTCTATTGTTTCATTTAATGCCACTAATTATATGTTATGTTATGTATGTACGTATATACTGAATATACCTCTATTGATGTATTAAAGCTTATTTTAATAATACATAAATAAATAATAATAAATTATTATTAATAATAATGCTGTCAAAATTAATTGTTCTAATTTGAAAAATTGACAAAAATATATTAAAATGATTTTCTTTACTGGTTTTATCCTCTACAATTGTTTCTAATAATACAGCTTGCAAAATTTGCAAATATTTTTATTGATTATTAATACACACATTGTGGCAAAAGTTGCATTTAAAAAATTTTAATAATCAAAACTTTAACTGTTTTCTATTATTAAAGAATAACACAAAAGTTATGTATTATAAAAAATATAATAAAATTATATTAAAAATAAAAAAAAAACGTTTTATTACAACAAATACTAATTAATAAAATAATATTTAAAATATTAATATAAGGTTTTGTAAAGCGTTTACTTCAATTTGTTAAAAAAACTGTTTAAAGTTATTCTTTTGTTTTAATTATTTAATTTTTATATATAATTGTTGCTACAATTGGTCTTTTATTAATTTCGGCGCTTAATTGTAATAAGTTAATAATGTGATTTATTATTATTTTTCTTTATGATTTTAGAAGGATTCCAAAGATTAAAGACGCCAGAATGACTTAGTGATAACTTTGTTTAAATGAAGAATTTCTATCGTTGTAGTTATTGGAATTGCTATAATTGTGAGAATGATTGCTATGCGTGTATATATATACTTGTACAGTTTCTGTTGAAATATATATACGTGATTTCAAACTCCTAAATCTATTAGTGTTAAAAATGTAGTTATTAAACTAAAACATTTGCAGTAATCACATAACTAAAAAAAGAACTCAGTTTAATCATGATATATACAAAATTATCTAATAAATAGAATACAATTACAATTTTATTAATATCTATTGCTAATATAAACAAAAATGTATAAAAGTTGAACTTGTTCAAAATTACAAATCGGGTAAAATTTTCAATATAAAACACAACGTCCAATATAAAAAAAAACAGAACAGATGGAATATTTTCAGTTACCAAATGATTGATTGAATAATAAAGAACAAAATGTTTAATAACTAATGTAATTGCCTTTCTTTTTAACTACTTGATCAAGGCGGTGTGGAATGCTGTTGATAGGATTGTTGATATATTCTCGTTTTATCTTATGTTGAACAACACATATCCTCAAGTTCAACATGCTTATTGATGTTACGCTATAGAATACTGAAAAGGTTTTTAATAACATTTATGTTCAGACTGTCAGGTGATAACTGAATAAAAAACATTTTTCGATTTTAGCCCTTCTAATGTCTTCATGTAAATATAAAACAAATATAGTGAACTTAGATAAATATGACGTTACCTTTTTGGACGTATGAAATGGAGCATTGTCTTGAAAAACATTAGTAAGCCCGATGTGACTGTGTTGCATTTCGTCATAAGAAAACTTCCTTCATTATTGAAACAAATGTTTCACTGTCTAAGGTACCGGATATAATTTTCTATTTGATAGGTTTATTATACTTAGTACCAAACCAACACATCACTTGTCGAGGGTGGGCATTTTTCTGACTACCGAAAGTAAATGTTTTTAAAAATTAGGCCCGCATAATACCCAAATGATTCAAAATACGATAAATTGTTTTAGTATTTACTCTATATAATTCTGCAAGTTGTATAGGCGAAAATATATAGTTTTTTAATTTTCTTATAACATGGTGTTCATTGTTATTCAGATGCTAATCCTTTCTATCGTTGGTATTCATTTTACAGAACGAAAACAGATAAGGGAATTAATCGGATTTTAAAGGTCAATTATAATTAAAAAATTCTTTGGATTACCAAAAATAATAAATAAATTTTTAAACATATTTTCAAGTAATTACATTTTAATTTTAATTATCATTATGACGCTACAATTAGATCAAAGTTGAATGTATAAATTATAACTATTAAACGTTGTTTATTTTTAATGAAATTAAGTACACAGATTAATAATAGACCAATTATTATAAAAATTATGTTTATTGAAAGTATTATTCACGTTTATATGTGAGTTGTTTTTGAAATATGCTATTTTGGCCAACTCAGCATTTTAAAATAAATATTTCTAAGTAAATATAAAGCACCTATTAAATATTTTACATTA
>JAKXYG010000169.1:242500-245000 GCA_025895645.1 Cardicola forsteri
TTACTCCCATATATTGCTATAAAAATGTTTATTAATGCGTACAAACAAAAATTTGTTTTTATGCAAAAATTAAAGACTGACATTGCCTCTCCAAGTCTGGTTTTAACATCAATTTTGGTTTGTCCGTCTTTACCAATGATGCTTTCCAGATATGTAAAGAAATTAACATTATTAATATTTTGTTCACTAATTTTGATGGGCAAATTATTGTTTAGCTTTATGCACAACACTTTTGTTTTTCAACAATTAATCCGTAAGCCAATACAAGAACTGATATCGCTGAAACGTGTTGTTGCCTGCAAATAAACATGCTGCAATAAAATAAGAGTAACCCTAAAAAACATTACCGGCACTAAATGCGGGCTCACGTTCGGCTTCGCTAAAATGTCCACTTCTGAAAGATGTTTCTCATAAAACATTCAAAGTGTCAAACATAAAGTATATATATATATATATATATATATATATATATATTATATTAACTTTAGAAATCATTAAATACACTTTACACGATCTAACTAGAAGAAATTGTTTGTCAGTGGCAGTAACCCACTGGGCGTTAATTAGATGTTTTTTTAATTTTTTTAATTATTTTTATCTGACCAATTGCTGTTGTCTGTAATCTGCCTATTCTAGTTTGTGATCATTCATTATCCTTTATCTAGAGTATTGTTTTGTTAGTCATGACTTTTGAATATACGTTAATTTTGAGTTTATTTATTTATTTATATATTTTGGGACTGGTGTTACATACTACTAATTGTATTGTACTTGTATAATTGTACATATTTTTTGTGTGCTGAAAGCTACGTCTACTGAAGTATCTAAGCCAATAACCATACATAATAATAATAATAAATAAAAACACTCAACTGAGTAGAATATGCTTCGGTTTGTATAAGATACAAAAGATGTCACCGGTATGCAAACCTTTAAAAGCTGTACATTGGTTTTGGTTAAATCCAAACAAGCAGATTTAATATTTAGTAAATTGGACAATGTCAATACAATATAAATTGTATATATATATATATATATATATATAGTATTATACAAAAAAAAACAAATAAATATCTTTAATATTAGAACTATTAAATGGCGATTTTCAAAAATATAATTAATTTTATTTTAGCTTATATTATTTTTAATTTAAGATTTTTATCTAAACAAAATAAATTGAAATACAATTAAAATTAATTTTGTGAGATTATAACACAGATTATTATTTTTGTAAACAATTGTGACCCTGGCATAAGTAAATAACAGTCTAGCTTAAAAAATATTAATATATTTTACTATAGAAATACCACTCTTTCAATTGATTAATGTAAATTTCTGTATAAAGGTTATATAGTCCTTTTATAAAACCAATATAATATATGTTGAATAAATATTTTTCCCTAACCATAAAATTAAAATTTTATACATAATAGCTTATTTTAGTATGCAGAACATTAATCGTTTCAAGTCAGTGTTTGTTAGCTGATGATCCTGAGGATTTGAGTAATGCTTATAAAGTCTTAATTTTCTGACTGTTCCTCTTCCACGTGGTGCATCCTGGACTAGGTGTTGAAAAGCGTTTAAGACTAATAATAGCCAAGACTGAGTGCACAGTAGCATAGCTGGGTTTCCGCTTTAGTGGGTGGGTGCAAGCATACACCCAGCGTACTTAAAAGGTATGTTAAGGTATACGTATATCATGTGTTGGGATAAGAGATATAACCCTGATAAAAAATTAACAACAACAACAACATAAGTGGCAAAGCCACATCTTCATTAATTCCAAGTTCGCATTACATTTCGAATAATCTCTATTCATTGTTTACAGTTTTTGGAGACGTGTAAGGATATATCAGTCCAACCGACTTAGCTATTGTTTCTAAGATAAGATCCCGGCCAAGATAGTGCAAAGATCGTCCCTAACAGCATCCGTCCGGGTACATTTCTTACCACCTTTTTTTCTTTTTCCAGTCGGCATTTAGATAAGCCAGAGTTATGATATGTGAGATTGCATTAGGATTTGTACGAAGAACGTGTCCAAACCAGCGAAATCTTTGCTGTCACGATACCCATTAACGAAAATCATAAAATTGGCGGGCATTTAGAATTTCTGGATTGCTGATATTTTTTGTCTAATTCCCCTTGATACAAAGGATGCGAAATGGGTGTTGTGCTAAGTGTATCTGAAGCATCTTGCTTCAGATTTGTCAAGTTTCTTGATTTCTGATCCTGTACAAGTCCACGTTTTAGGTGCATACAGAAATACTGTGCAAACTAATGAAAAAAAATATTGATTTTTGTGTTTGGATTGATGGTTTTTTTGTCTTCATAGTGGATTGACAAGTTTTCCAAATGCAGCTGCAGCCAAACGAATTCGACGATTAACTTCATTAGATGAACCACTGTCAGAAGTAATCGAAAAGTCCAGATAAGTGAATTCCTTTTGATCGAGGAGCATAACTTCATTTAATACAATCCTCGCATCTGGATCTGGAAACGA
>JAKXYG010000169.1:250000-383248 GCA_025895645.1 Cardicola forsteri
AATCTGTTAATATTTCACTTAAAAAGCTAGTGTACAATAGTAACAAAAAATAATTTATTTTAATATTTAAATGTTACATTCGTTTGTACTAAAGTAATATTCTACTACAAACTGGTGCACTGTTTTCCAGGTGTATGCCCACAAGATAAATGCGTAGTAATAATGACAAACTATAACCAATCATCAAATAATAATTAAATTATACAAAGAATAAAATAATTAATTTAATTTTACTATTTTAAATGTTTCATAAGAAACATCTTTCAGCAATGGATATTTTAGTCAAGCCAAACGTGAGTCTGCATTTAGTGCCGGTGATGGGATTCGAACCCCCATGCCCACCAAAGTCCAAATTGGAATGCAGTACCGCTAAGTCACCTCCGCACAATTTGAGTTCAAACAAAACTTCTATTACAACTGATTTAATTTAATTTAAAAGTGCATTGTTTTTCTCCTCTCCAAACATTTGTCTGGACAATAAACCGGCTGGTGTATTCAAACAATAAATGTGGAAAACTAATATTAATCCAATTTTTATAATTTGCTTTTTACTGTTTAAATGCCAATTCCTGTGAATACTGGCGACGTGGCAAAATTATCGGTCGTTTAGCCCATTCGCATCCGACAACTTTTTTCTGATATGCCGGGATGGTCTAGCGGTACAGCACTCGAATTCGAACCTCGGTGGACATCGAAGGTTCGAATCCCACTACCGGTCCACTAGAATTCGGGCTCACGTTCGGCTTGGCTAAAATGTTCACTGCTGAAAGATGTGTTTCTTGTGCAAATATTCAAAGCTGACATCCCAGTTATATTGCTGTGCCTAAGGGCACCTAGTTCAGGATGCACTGTGTAAAGGAGGAACAGTCAGAAATATCACCATCTTTGGAAATTGAGACTTTATAAGCATAAATCAAATCCTCAGGATCATTAGCATTATTAAATTCTTACTCACCAGACCATTATATTTAATTTACTCTAAGCAAAATAGACCGATGATGTACTTTCAGATTCATTAACCGTCAACTCTCATTGAAAAAAGAACGCACACAATGATTTATTGATTTATTTAACTTTTTTTCAAAACCTTTTTGCTCTAAAGATCATGAAAGATCATAAAAATCGTTCATATCAAAGATTGAAATTCGATTTTGATTTCCCCAAATCCCATCATCGGAATTCAATGAAATGGCATTTTTTTATTATTTAGTGTAGCAATAATAATTTTTTCGGAGACCAAATTACTAATCTATCATTCAAAGCATTTCCTATTTCAATGAGACATGAGATTAGGTAATAATTGATACTTTACAATTGTCAGATTTACTTGAATAATAAATTTATTAAGTTTTTAAGTCAATTTTATTTGGAATCATCAGCAGCGCATGCCTTTCAAGATTTACACACGCCCTATCTGGTGTCAGGCCAGCGCCTAAAACCACTGACCTATGGGTGGATGACCTTGGACCTGTAAATTTATTATTTATAGTGAATACGATCAGTATTTGTCCGGCGTTGACTGTTAGTAGAGAACCCTTTCACTAGGACTTTACCATATAGGTCCTTGCATACCGGGTTTAATAGCCTTATATGGCACGGTTCGGTTGTATTTATCACTGGGTTGATAGGCATTTGCCAAAAATGAACAAAAGTGAATTCCACCATTGGACGAGTGTTGGAGCGCAGGATTAGAACCTGGCCTCTATAGAAATAGATTTATTTCTGCAGAAACAATAAAAGGATGACGTAGTAGCAAACAACGGTGAGCATGGGTTCGAATCCCACTATCGGCTTGGCTAAAATGTCCCCATTGCTGAAAGGCATGCGTTTCTCGTGCAAACAGTCAAAGTAATAAACATTTAAAAAATATATAAATTCGGGATAGTATGGCAACGTGCAACTAATATGGATGTAACTCCGTCACCAACGTTTGGTGTTGTTGTTGGCGCTTGAATGTTTTGTACAAAAAAACCAAAAGTCAACATTTAGCAAAGGCAAAAACGAGCTCATTTTTAGTGTCGAACTTGAATCCATCTTGAGTTCAACAATTAAATCAACTCGACATATTTAATGTGTGATCTGTTTCAACTGTACAATTGTAAATATTATTTTTTAATCAATTTGCCAAAACTTTATCTATCAATTCTACAAATAAACGACGTGGTAATAGTACTGTAAAATTATGCCATATCTTATTGAACGTTCAAAAATGGGCGTTGTAATTATTGTTACAAAACTTTTCTGCTTTAAAATAGGCATGCTTCAACAAACTTATTTTTAAATTTTATTTAATTTTATGTTTGCTACTTTGAATGTTTTACAAGAAACGCATTTTTCAGCAGTGGACATTTTAGCGAAGCCGAATGTGGGCCCGTATTTTAGTGGGCCGGTGATGGGATTCGAACCCCCATGCCGAATTCGAGCGCTGTACCGCTAAACCACCCCGGTACCATTGGATAACGGTACCCTTAACTTGTAAAAATGCTATTGTGTACAGTTCATTATCCTAAAATGCAACTTTTCATTTCAACTAGATAGAAATAGTCGAAGAAAGATATAATGCATTACTAACCATCCAATAATAATAGCTAAATAAACTATTAAAGTCTTACTGTTAAGTACACTCAACCAAGAAAGACCACTATCATTGAAAACGTCGGTACTTTTAATTCCATGTATTCGAACATTGTGCCAACATGTTTGTTTGATTCCCCATAAAACATTCATTTCAACTGGATTTTAACGAATAGTTATTAGCCAAATTTCCAGTTGTCTACCCTCAACCTTTTTTTTACTATCCTAAATTGTTCTTGTAAAATTCGTCTAATCGAAGATTGAACTGCTTTTGAGTTTTTGCTTAACCCCAACATCTGACTTTCCTGCAATAGCGTCCTTTTTTGTTTATGTAACATTATTGACTTTGTACAGCAATCGGGTTGCTAATGTTGCTCGGTCAAATCTTCCTCCTCTATCCAGGTTTGGACTAACTGGGTTGGTTTATTTCTAATCTTCTCCAAGTAGAGTTTGCATTATATGATTGAAAATTTATTTATAAACATGATTTAATAGAAAACTTTTGTTATCTTGTACATGTTTTGTTTCACAATCTTGTTTACAACTTGAAGCATACGCATTGCTTGTAATTCTTGTCTATACAGTACTTCCGGTTGACTTAAACCAAGTACATTTATTATTTTGTGAATTAGATAATACCAAGTTGTTAAAAATACATATACTGTTAAAATATTTTATTATAATAAGCGATTTAACATATTATTTGACTACGTATACAGTGCTTGTATTGTTAAATTGATTGAGACATATTAGTAATTAAATTTCAGGCTAAGATACCTTGTTATCCAGACTTGAAACTGCCATGATTGGTTCATTTTTGTTCCTCACTAGACGGAATTTTAAATGTAATCATTTACACATAATATAATAGAAAACTGTGATTATTTTATAGATATTTTAATTCCACCTTGAATAAATTTATCTATCCCGTTCCAAACATCAATAAACTGTCAGCTGTTGAAAAGATCGGTTTTCCATAAAACATTCAAAGTAGTATATATATATATATATATATATATATATTAAGTGGAGATTTCAAGAAAATCAAATAGTGGTGTAGTGTTCCCAGGTTATTGGTTTACTATGGTAAAAATAACGTTAAACAGGTTTATATATAAAAAACATTGACAATTTTATAACTATTTTTGATTCCTAGAATAAATCCATTAATGCCGTTCAAACTTTAATAAACGGGAGGATTTAATCATTAAGATTGGAAGCTTAGCTCTCGACAAAATTATATATTGCTACAGTAATAATAGAAAAACGCCATTGTGGCAAACAACAATAAAGACTTGGAAAAGTATAGCGAAGACTGCTATAGAGTCATCTACCTGAACAATGAGTTTATGAGATAAGCTTACTTTCGTCTACTACAATTATTTGTTTCATGTTTGCTACTTTCAATGTTACACACAAGAAACGCATTTTTCAGCAGTGGACATTTTAGCGAAGCCGAATGTGGGCCCGTATTTTTTAGTGGGCCGGTGATGGGATTCGAACCCCATGCCCACCGAGGTCGGATTCGAGCGCTGTACCGCTAGACCACCCAGGCACTACAATTACACAAATCAATTTACTCAACCAAATTCTACAAAAAAATCAACAAGAACGGTTTGATAATGGCACAAGAAAGGCTGGCGTCGAAGACAGAAAACGTCGTTAAAACCTATTTGGTAACATGCAATAGAATTAAATGTCTTTTGGAATTGATAGATAAATTTTGGCAAAATGTTCGAACACATGGAATTATTTTTCAATGCTTCAACATTCTTCTTTTACTGTTTTCTTGTTGCTCCCATGTTTATTTTAGAGTAAAAAAATTTGTATATAATGACAGCTATTTTATTTCACCATCTTTTACAATTAATAATTTTTAAAATGCTGCTTTGTTTTAAATTTTTGATTATGTGTATGTTATTGACAATTAATCAAAAAAACATTCAATTTTAAATTAGTGTATTTTAAAATTTAATTTTTAATAACATTAATTACTAACCAAATATATTATTTGATTAACATGGCAATTTTTTTTATTATATACATCTTAATTAAATCATAATTTTAAAATGCTTAAAATATAAGTTTAAGGTGTAAGAAATGATTTCAAGGATATATTAGTAATATGCTACATACTTTGTTATTTAACCTAATCGTTTAATATTTTATATTAGCACATTATTTACATTATTTACAATAATATATTGCAAGCATTTCCATGTTGTTATTTTAAAAGCCATTTTGAACGATTGTCTAAAAAGAAACATCCTGTCTAGCGGTACAGCGCTTGAATTTGGACCCCGGTGGGCATGAGGGTTCGAATCCCATCACCGGCACTAAACACAAGCCCACGTTCGGCTTTGCTAAAATGTCCACTGCTAAAAAATGCGTTTTTTGTAAAACATTCAAAGTAATAAACATTTTTAAAAAAATCAAATTTTATTTCGGTATTGGCTAAGTTTTGCTATTGGAACCATCTTTTTACTTTTTTGCTGTACTTTCATAGAGTAGTATCATGTTGTTTTTAGTTTAGCAATGTTTATTTTTCACGAAAGCCTAGTTGTGTACCAGCCTACCTTTTTGTCAAATTTTAAATATAATACAACAATAATTTTGTTAATATATAATATGAATTATTTAGTATAAAATTGAAAATGCCATTTTTTACCCGAAACATACTTTAGTATATTAACATTTTATTTTTGTATATAATACTTGTTATAGGGGGGGGGATCAAAACCATACCTACTCAGATTCGAGTCGTGCACCGTAACGTTACATCACCCTGGTGTACAAATGGAGGTTTAGAGACATTCAATGTCAAACATTTAAATAGTGAACAATAATTGTAAATTTTATAATTACTCAATTGTTGTTTAATTTGATATTACAAAATACAATCAATTTACTAGTTCCTATTCCTGTAATTTTTAAAATAAAGTCTTTGAGTATAAAATGTTCCGAGATTGGTCTAGAGGTACAGCGTTCGACTTAGACCTGGGTGGACATGGGGGTTCGAATTCCACCACCGGCACTAAATGTGAACACACATTGGGCTTCGCTAAAATGTCCGCTGTTGAAAAATCTATTTTCTGTAAAACATTCAATATTGCAAATATATGTATGTATACATATATATATATATATATACATATTAAGTGGACATTTCAAGAAAATTTTAAAAATTCTAGGGTTGTACAATTATACCACCCCGCTTATTGATTTATTTATTATAGCAAAAAATAACGTTAAACAGGTATACATATATATATATATATAAACCCTAAGGCAATTTACGCATCTGAAGTAGTTATCTAATACAAACGATTTTAATCGCTACATAATTTGGAAAAAACTCAGTTCGATCATAAAATACAGGTAATTAATAATAATAATAATAATAATATTGTAAATATTAATGCTTAAACGCTTCAGAAAAACGTTTTTTATCAAGTGAACAGTTAACAAAGCCAGACGGAAGCCCACGTTTAGTAGCGGCGGCAACACTTGGACCCATGTTCTTCCAACATTCAATTGTCGCGCTGTACCACTAGACTACCCCGGTATATGTAATAGTTGTTGGTTTAGATATCTTACTGGATGTATGTAAGCCCCCGAGGTAATTGATATATCTAATGCAGTCATTTACCATAAAAAGTTACAGTATCTCAGTTTCTTATACCATCTAAAAATAATTTTATAAATTTATATCATTGGTCAATTAAAAAATGCGGTAAATGTTTATTTGTTGAGTAAAATTATTAGCTAAAAATATAGCGTACAGCGATCTACCTGGACCTAGTGGGCATGGGTTCGAGTCCAGTAAATGCGGGCCCTTGCTCGGTTGGGCTAAAATGCCCATCAAAACATTCAAAGTAGTATAAAACAATTAAAAGTATGATAAAGATGGAGATTTTATTAGTATAGTATGTGGATAAATCACTGTCAAAATTAACATATTAAAATTGATTGACTTGCCTTACATCGCTCAAACATAGTAGACGTATCAATATTATATTAATATAAACCTTAGGAATAGCTTTAGCAATACTAATAAAAATGATTAAAAAATATTATATTTTACAAATGGCGCCTGGGTTCAAAGTGATTACGAATGCCCTAACCTCGGGTGAAGGCTCGCCATTGCACTTCGGCGGACTGAAGCTCGCGATGATCCCTAATCGGGTTCGCTCGGACGCGCAGTTTTTGTCAGTGGGGACACTTTACGGCACTTCCTTGTTTTTTATGTGCAGGGGTGGTGTAGCGGTACAGCGCTCGAATTTGGACCTCGGTGGGCATAGGGGTTCGAATCCCACAACCGGCACTAAGATGTGGGCCTACGTTCGGCTTCGCTAAAATGTTTACTGCTGAAAGATGTTTCTTGTAAAACATTCAAAGTAATAAACATAAAATTAAAAAAATTGTCGGTTAGACAAAATACCCAAAAATTAAATTTTAATGTATCATTTTCTTTTTCTATTTATTTTTACTATTTTGAATGTTTTGACTGAAAACGCATTTTAAAAAGGTAAAACGCGGGCCTGCATTTAGTGCCAATGGTGGGATTCGAACTCATCTTTACCAGGTCCAACTCAAAAGCTGTAAGGTCAGGTCACCCCGGTACAAATAAAATATTACTACATTAATTGTGTAACAAGTAAAAAAGATAAAATAAAGTATCATAAATTTGACGTTATGTTGAATAGAGTATAACATGGAGAATTGTCTTGAAACAAGTGTGGAACCATCGTATACCTTTCTATTATTTATAATATTAAAAATTCAATTAAATGTAATGTTTAAATTTAAATTTATACAAACAAAGTAAACTTAGAATAAATTTTATAGTGTATTCTTAAAAACGCTTTATGAATGTTCGGCTTTTCAATTTCAAAAACCTCTTTTCCAATTGTTTCAAACATTTTATTGTTTAGCGTAGTAGATATAATTAATCATTTGATAAGTTTATTTATGTTTACTGAACATCAAACAAAGGCGTGCTTTTTTACGGTAATTGTAAACATTTTTTCACAAATTAGGTTTACATAGGCAGGTAGTTTATTATAAATTATAGTTTTGTGTTTTTTTTTCAACACAAACAAACAAACGAAAAGTACAATAGTAGGTTAATATATTTTGTACAACAAGCAAACCTGACAATTAAAAAAAAAATAATGATTGCCTTAACTTTTACAATTGCTAATACAATTAAAACATTTCTAGCAATCAGATAACTTAGAAAAAGAATTGAGTTTAACCAAGTAGCAAGTTAAACAAGATTATAATTTTATTAGTAAAGTAACGTGTGCGCCCATTCCATGTTTTAAAAAGGGGTCAAGTTTTTGTCATTGAAGATTCTGCAAATCGATGATGGAGCTTCCTTTCGGCTTGCACTCGACCCTGAAACTGGCTAGTTTCAATTATTATTGGTCCAAACTAGGAAGAGTTTTTGACAATTATTATTGGTCCAAACTAGGAAGAGTTTTTGACAATATATGTTGTTCATAATAAAAAATATATAAAATTAAAACTAGCTTATTTTTAAACATGAAAATATTACATAATACAATAGCATATTTAATTGTTTCATTACTACAAAATACTGAGTAATGAATGTGATTGTCTCTTTTTGTAAACACTCAGTTTAGGTGGGTTGAAATGTTCATAAAGTCCGTAAGACTTTAACAAGGAATTGTTAAGGCTTACCGTTTTTTAATTTGTACATACTTATATATGTATTACTTAATTATAGAAAAAACAGCCTAGATACAACTAATATTAGAATTATGAAATGACAATTTTTAAAAACAAAACTGTTTTTATCTTAACCTGCATAGTGTTTAAATTAATTGTTTTATGCAAACAAAATGAGTTTAAATCCAGTTAAAGTTAATTTTGCAAACAGGTAAAATATTGTTGTTTAAAACAATTGCAATTGTGGCATTAGAAAAATTGCATTTCGGCTTAAGTGATATTACCAATGTGTGTCGATGTAGTCTCAACGATACAACACTCGAATTCGGACCTCAGTGGGCATGGGGGTTCGAATCCCACCACCGGCACTAAAATGCGGGCCCACGTTTGGCTACGCTAAAATGTTTACTGCTGAAAGATGCGTTTCCCATCAAAACATTGAAAGTAGCAAACATAAAATAAATAAATAATAATAAATTTTGAGACAAAATTAGTACTGGTTAAATTGATTAACATAATTTGCTATATAATGGATTTATTAATCAAGTAAATTTAATAAATTTAATAAAAACCCTTGAAAAGCCTTTAATAAATAATAATTCAACTAAACGTTTTGTGATTTAAAAATTAAAACAATGGTTTTTTCTACTACTTGCTAGCAAATAACTAAATTCATGTTACAACATTTTAGCGAAGCCTAACGTTGGTTCGCATTTTAGTACCGGCGGTGGGATTCGAACCTATGCCCACCAAGGTTTAAGCCGGGCGCTGTACAGCCAGACTATCCCGGTTTTAATACGTTTATGCTCTACGTCTTTTGTAAACTATTCAAGCAATAATAATAATATTACTGATTATTTGTTCTTCTTATTATTATTACAAAACCCTTTTGCTTTAAAAAATGAGCATAGGGCAATAAGACAACAATTACAGCAAAAATAACAACAACAATAAAGTTTCGTAATTCAAAGAGAACATAAAACAACAAAATGTTTCCATGTATCTAAACATTCTGCTAAACGTTTTGTTTGATCCCATGAAACATTCATTTCAATTAGATCTTCCCGAATGAGTTCTTAGCCAAGTTTTCTGTGGTCTGCCAACCTTTCTTTTACCATTTACAATTGTCCATTCCAAAACCATTCTTGCTGGTTTTTCGGGTCCCGGTAAACGTAGAATTTGACCAAATAATTTTTTTTGTTTAATTGTAATGATGTCATGTAGTGAACGAGAGTCAGTTCTTCTCATGATTTCATCATTTGAAATGTAATCGCACCAGGTAATCTTCAAAATACTTCTAAGACACCAGCGATGAAAAACATCCACCATCTTATCAACCTTGTCCGTTCGCCAATAATATTAATTATGACAATACATAACGTTAGAGAATTTGGTACATTAAGTTATAACATTCAAACAATTTACATAAATGGATTTATACAAAATACTGTTTGAACAATAAAAAATTTTTAAAAATCAACAAATTATTTCAGTTGTTACTTTTAACAAGCAGTGAAAATATTGTTCAAATCAAGGAAACACTTTATAATTAGTAATATGTTTTTTAGTTTAACTTGCCATTTACTATGGGTTTATTTAAAGTACAAACACCTTGTTACTATCGGTTTAGCAAGTGACAGAACCTTTTCACTAGGACTTTATCATATAGATCCTTGCATACTGCCGGGTTTAACAGCCTGTATGGTACGGTTCGGTTGTATATATCAATCGGTTTTTTAAGGGATTATTTGTTTTTGAATTGTAATATTGGAATTGTTAGATTCACCTTTTACTCATTTATTTTATTTACATTTTAATTTCGGTTGTACTGGATGTGTAAATCTTTGCTTTGTATTTGACTAACATTACCAATTATGTGTTTCAGCTAGTAGAAACTGTTTTTCCTTTTTAAGATTTTGTTTTAACAGAAATTGTGTTTTTTCCTTTCTCATTTATGTCACTATTCCAACGTGTAAATATGTTGACAAATACAATATTCTGTTTACATAAATAATAAATTATATACTTTCAAATAAGAGACAAACTTCTGTATGTTTAGTACTGCAGATATTAAGTAGATAAAAGTTTTTTCTTACCTTCCCATCTAACTCTACTATTTTAACTACTGTTTAATTAAAAATTAAAATCTAATTTTTGTTTATTAAGATGTAAGATGTTCCAAAACAAACATGTAATATTCTAATTACATCCTGTATCAAACATTGCTTTTGTATTTTAGACAAGAAATGTATATTCATGTACATACGCTGAAACGTTGTGATTAAATTTTAAAATAAATCGATAAATTAATTATTTGGTGCACTATTCATTTCACGTCAAAATAACGTAAACACATTATCAACAATTTGCCCAAACAAATTTGTCATTGGTTGATTACAACTCGGCAGTTTTATTGTCCTTTATACAGTCAATAGCAATGTAGACCAGTTAAAATCGTTTGGATTATTCAAACTGTTCTAACCAATCAAAATCAACCTATGAATATTTTTGTACATTTTGTGAAAATGCTTTAAAAATGGTTCATATTTTTGTTTCAAATAGATCATTTTAAAATGGTTACAAAATATGCGAACGTTACTTGTACTTTTTTTCTACACAACAAATTAGATAACTGTTAGACAATATGGAACATTTAAATATATACTATAATGAAAAACGCAAATGGATTAAATGGCGGAATATTGTATTTGCATTTATTTGTACTATAACAGCAGCCTACTTCGTTTTTCACATATGTCTAATTCAAACCAATAATTTCAATATATGTTGGTGGCGTTCACAAAGCAGTCAACTAACCAATCATTTATATACGAATACTACTTACAACAATAATTTTGAATATTTACAAGAGAAATTTACTCTACCAAACGTATTTTACAATTTCCATGTAAATTATATCAATTGGTGTCTGCACCAATTTAAAATGTTAAATTTTAACAACTGGCATTTGGAAAATGAGAAAAATAGTAAATATTTGGGTAAGTTTTGTAAAAACAATATTATATAATTGGTATTAAAATATTTGTACTTATTTTAATAATTAATTTTTTTATTATTTAAAACAAAATTTGAAATGTAATTTATTGTTAATAGTCAAAAAGCAGTATTAATTTATAAGTTACAAGATTTTGAATAAGTTTACGTTTTAATCCAACAATGTACAATTTTTATTTACTTTTGTAAACACAAAATTTTAAATCAAGTCAACTTGAAATATTATTCTAAATTTGCCTTTTGAGTGACACAACAATTAAATAATACATATAGACAGTACGTTTTATGTTTTAGTACAATACACGAAATTGCACGTCTCCACTTACGTAATTTTTAATACAAGGTGTCAATATAATAATAATATTAATAATAATGTGTGTTTTTGTTATTTAATTTTCAAGTTAACAATTATTGTAATTTGTTTATTGACAAAATAAATAACAAACCACAAAAATAAAAATTTTTCTATTAGGACAAAATTGGCAAATGTGTGATAACAAAATTTTTGCTTTCAACATAACTAACATGTTTCATTGTGTTTAAAAGTAATGAAAATAATTCATTTCAAATTTAATATATAATTGAAGTTGTAAGGAAGCAATGCATAATTTTTTAATCGTTCCAAAACAATCTTTTACAACCGATTCTATTTTTGTTTGATTGTTATGAGCAACATTTTCACCAAGTGGGCATTTGGCGAACGAAGACTTTGAATGTTTTACGAGAAACATCTTTTAGCAGTGGACATTTTAGTGAAACCAAACGTGGGCCCGCATTTTAGTACCGGTGGTGGGATTCGAACCACCGAGGTCCGAATTCGAGCGCTGTACCACTAGACCACGTTAGAGTCGAGTGATCATTACTAGACTTTCATGGCTTTAAGTGGCATTGGATAAATAAAATGATTGATTTACACCGATTTTAATTATTCTACCGCCGTAGTCTAGTGGTACAGTGCTGGAATCGAATCTGGGTAAGTGCGTTTGGCTAAATGTCCACTTGCTAAAATGGGTTTCGTACAATACTTCAAGCATTACAAAAGGTAAAATATTTTGCAACTGCAGCAAATGGACACGATAAATTTGTGAACTTGCAGTATGATTTTACACAATTGTACTCCATATTGCCTATTACCCCATTGCATTTATCAAGTAAATGGAGAAAAATAAACAATAGAAATAGACGAACGTTTTTTTTATTATAACTTATTCAAATTTTGTTATTTTTTTAAGAGAAAGTAATTAATAACGTTATAGTCAAAAAATGATTATGATTAATTGAATTTTGTAGTACATAAATGCTTGGGAAAGAAATTAACTTATAAAACGAAAGTATATATATATATATATACATTATTGCATTTTAAATATTCGTTTTGATAAATTTCTACTGTCCTACAACATAAATTTTTTCTTTCACTTTCTATCAATACACAACAATTACAGTATTTATAAAATAATACCGTTGAAGCGTATTTTCGAAAATATTTAAGACAATAGTAATTATTTATATGTATATTGAGCATATTATTAATTCTCCTTGTTAAAAAAGTTGAGAAAGTTACATTGACGTAAGCGAGTTAATTGAATTTTGTTAATTTTGATTAATTAAAATTGCTAGTAATAACGGTATACAATTTATCAAAAATAAATATTCAAATAGTTTTACAACTTAAATTTTAAAGTATGCCACATAGGAATAGTAGAAGACAGAAGGATGTGAAATGAATTGGTGTCTAATCTATCGTGTAAAGATACAAAAGATGCAAAACAAACAAATAAATACATTAATTAATTATATTATTATTACTATTATTACAAAACACTTTTGATTTAAAAATAAGCATGGAATAATAAGACAACAATCACAGCAAAACAACAACAACAAAGTCTTGTTAGCACTGAAGATTCTTCAAATCGAAGATTGAGCTTGCTCTCTGCTTTCACTCAATACTGTCATCTGTGTAACTGTGTTATCCAAATACGTGCAATCACTTCTTTGCCGTTGTTTGCCGAAGTGGCGTCCTTTTGTATTGTTTCCGTAGCAGTATAAATTTTTTACAGAGGTCAGGTTGCTAACCTTGCGCGCTCATTTCTGATTCAAACTAGGCGGAGTTTATTAATTAAGTAGTTATTATTATTATTACTATTATTACAAAACCCTTTTGCTCTAAAAATAAGCATGACGCAGTAAACATGTGATTTAAAAAAAAATTCAAAATGATTATACCTTGAAGAGATCAGTTACATTATGCTGCAGGATGGTCAAATTAGTTCATATAAATGTGTGGGTGGAATGATTCCTACTTTAATAAATTTGTTACAAGTTCAATTGGTTTTATTCTGGATTGATTAATATTCTGAATAAGTTTGGCAGATATGATGTTTTGTAGTGATTAGACTCCTGGTATTTGCAAAGCTTTAGATTTGTTTAAAGCTGTATGTAGTGGGTGAAGAAAATGGAAAAAATAAATTTATCCGATACCTTCGGTGTTGTAATAACTGCAATTATTAAGGAAAGACAAATCTGTAAAAACGTATTTGTAATTATTTTTAAAACAAATAAGTATGCCAAGTAGTAGTGTGTAATTGAAATTGTTTTGTTTTGTTTTTATTTTATTTTCTTTTGAGATAAATTCATTAATTTAACGCGCTCTACAATTGAATATATAATTAGATATTTTTGAGTGTTTTCAAATTGAATGTTTTACAAGATAAAATATATTTATTTCTGTATATAAACATCTAAATGTAGCTAAGTTCCAAGTGTAACGGAAAAATTACTTACATGGCATTCATTGCTTTACTTAATACTATAATACAAAGTAAAATAATAAATCTTGTATAAAATAAAATTCATTGTATGTATGCAGTTACTAGTCAAAATTAGAATTAAAACATTTGTAAATATTTAAAAATAATAAACACAATTTGTACAACTCCACGTAGAGAATAAAATTAAATTGATCATTAAAAATAATAAACATTTTTTAATTATCTGTTGTATTTAAATTAATTTTTGAAGGCAATGTTGATTATTATTACAAAACCCTTTTGCTTTAAAATAAGGATAGGGCAACACCGAAATTTCTGAGATTTAGATTTAATGGGCAAATCCTAGATTTAATAACCGGTGCATTATCGCGAGTAATATTCACAGAGCAGGCGGTGGCGTCGCAAGTCACATTCTGTCTTGTTTGAGCTCTGAGAATGGTGTTTTCTTTTAATTTGGTCATCAGTATCTGCCCTGTTGACCACGGTTTTCAATTGATTTTTGTGAGAGTTTTGATCGCGAGTATATAGACCAGTTGGCTGCGGCCAGCCATCCTGGTGAGAAGACGAGCAATTTTTAAACCACTTTTTCTAGGCCCCTCTCCGAGTGGAGCAGACAGTGCTGTCCCTAAATAGGGCTGCTTCGTGATAATACTCAGGGTGACACCGATAACCGTTGTCGCCTTCTTGTCAACGCGTTAACGACCTTGTAACGCCTGAGTATCCGTTTGGTCCACGGCTGTTTATTTGGCACAGCCTTATTCACAGCTAACCTTTATTGCTAAAGGTCATTCCATTGTCCACCACCTGTGGACGCGCTAAGTAGAGGTCGGTCTCCTCCCTTACGGCAACACCGAAAACAGCAACAAAGTCGCATGTCATGAAACATTCATCTCAATGAGATCTTTCCAAATAATTCTTAGCCAAGTTATCCGTGCTCTATTAACCTTTATTAGCCATTATTATTTGTCTGTTCCAAAACTGTTCTTGCTGATCTTTTAAGCAGTAAACGTAGAAATAAACCAAACAATTGCCTTCATCCAATCGAAGATTGAGCTATCTTTCGGTTTTCATTCAATCCTGTCAATTGCCTTTTTTGCCACTGTTTCCCAAAATTGTTTTGTACAGTAATATAAATTTTTTCAGAAATTGCTAAGTTTGTGGTCAAACCCGCTTCTTTTATCCAAACTTGGGACTGGTTAAATTGGCTAATTTCTGATCTTATTTGTTCGGTTTAAATTTATTGAATGGGAAAAAAGTAGACATATGGGAAAGTCAAATAATATGAGCCAAACGAATCATCCAGCTGTTGGACACAGTTGCCGATATCAGATTATAAACAAGACTTTGTATGATGTTAATCACTAACCAGGTGACATTTATTTATGTCAAATCATTTTCTAATTAAATATTTTCCATTTTTTTTCAAATATGAGAGGAACAAGTACAAAACATTATGCATTGTTGAGGGTGGTCTAGTGGTATAGGGCTCATTTCTAACTTGGTCAGGCGACCGTTCGATTCCCACTGCCGGTACTAAATGCGGACCCCCGTTTGGCTTAGCACAAATGTCCACTACTGATAATAAAAATGTTGGAAAAAAAAGGATTAAAAAAGCGGCAGTAACAAGTATACAACTTACTGTTTTTAAAATGTCATCCGTTATTTTTCATGCCAAAATATAACTGAATCTTAGCACATACCAAGCATACTTATTAACTGGAATCAAATCAAAATAAGTTGGTCTGATAATTATAAACACGTTTATCAAATTGGTTTTTATTAATCCTTTTTAAAAAATGTAATTTAAATAAGAATTATGAAAAAATGGATTAACAAAATAAATTTTTCTATTTTTATAAATTAATGAGCATTTAATAATTTAAAAAATTTTAATAATAATAATCATAGTAAATGAGTGGCAATGTAAAATTTATTTAACATATGAACGAATTACAATTAAAACACTATTCTTTCTACAATGTACGTCTATAATTTTATCGACAGTGTCGGTACACCATTACAGGCACTAAATTCGCTCGAATTCGGACCTCGGTGGGCATCGGGGTTCGAATCCTATCACCAGCCCACTAAAATGCGGGCCCACGTTCGGCTTCACTAAAATGTCACCACTGCTGAAAGATGTTTCTCGTAAAATATTTAAAGTAGCAAACATAAAAAAATTAAATTAATATATATATATATATATATATATATATATAATTATGTTGGTTTCAATATAGAATTGAACTACATTATCCATGAATACATTATAAATTCAATTAAAGACAATATAATTACATATGTGAAAACGTAGGAACAAAATTGTATAATAAAACTACCGCAGTCTGGTATTTCTATTTTGTTAAAGTATTGAATTAAACAAAATATATACCAACCTCATAGCACTAACTTTTATTTTTATAAATTATTTAAATTTTTTATTTTCATATTTGTTTTACAACTATAATTAGGACAAATTCAATAAATATATTAACACAGCTACAAGTAGATATGGCCTAACAATTATTATGTTAAAAGTTAAAGTTATAGAACGTTAATAACTTTAATAATATTTGCGTAATTTTAAACTTCTTTTAACTGTAAAGCATTAGGTTCCCTTTATAATTTCAAACAAAAATAATAGAAGACGTAGTAAACTGTGAGATGAATTCATTTTGTATATTCCCGTCAGTCACAAACATATAAAGAATCAGTATATATATATACATGTATATATACATATATGATGTAATTAACTTAACATTAATAACTACACATAAGCAACATGCATATGTTAAGTCGGTTTTAATGTTGGATAAATGTGAACAGATTCAAGTGTTTTTAACATATTAGCAGTTTGAGAAGTTATCAACACTTTAAAACAATCATTAAAGTTTACTCGCTGTTTTGTTTAAACCAAGTGACGTAATATTAACAAAGTGCACAGACGTTCATTTGAGTTAGACTCTTTATTGATCCAATTGGGAATGTGTTTTATGGCTCGTTCATCTAAGCGACAAGTTATCACCACAACTGCAAGTGAACTGGTAGATACAATGGGAGGTGAAGAATATTGCTTTCGCTGTTTTTACGCTGGGCAAAGGCAGACCTGTTGTGGTATATAATATTCTCAATTGGATCAATGAGTATGTCCTCTTAATCGCACTTTTAAGCCTTATTTTTAGGAGGTTTATGACATCATCTCCTATAAACGGCAGTTTTTTAACTTTGTTTTATTTATATTCACCTTGTTGACTGATATTTTATTAAATATTTGCATCAAGCAGACAACCACGATAAAATTTGTGTCCATTTTCTAAAAATCGAATGATCTAATTTGTATCGACGATTGAAATAGTCTAGAAGAAGAATGCTAAACTCAAACTTGGATGGGCATCACTTCGAGTGCCACTGCGGCCACTAAAATGCAGGTCCTTATGTATTTGTAGTAGAATGTACAAGTTCTAAAACGTATTTTTTGAAAAAGCTTGATGCAATAATAATAATAATAGTAATAATAATAATAATATAATAATAATAATAATAATATAATAATTAAAAAAAAATAATAAAGATAATAATAATAATAATAATAATAAAGATAATAATAATAATAATAATAATATAATAATAATAATGATAATAATAATAATAATAATAATAACTATAATTAATAATAATAACAATGCTAATAATAATATAATAATAAGAATAATAATAATAATAATAAAGATAATAATAATAATAATAATAATAATAATAATAAAGATAATAATAATAATAATATAATAATAATAATAATGATAATAATAATAATAATGATAATTATTCATGTATTTTGTCTTTGTCGAAACCCTCTGCTATTAAAAGAACAAGTTGATTTTATCAATTTTTACCGCTTTTATTAACATTTTCTAAACCGCGTCTAACGCAAAAATAATAAAAGTTAGACGGCTGTTAAAAATAATTAGTATATAAAAAGATATAACACAGCGATATAATTTAAAATTTAAAAAAGATCAAATATCTTTTTTAAGATCTATTTCAATTTTATTGGCCTACTTTGCTAAATAATATTTTGGTAAGCAATCGTGCCTCTAATTAAACTTAGTTTAAAATAATAATTAATTATTAAATGTATTTTTTTGTAATTATTGAATTCAATCTACTAAACGTTGTAGAAATAGTGAATTTGTAATTTGAATTAAAACAATAAAAATATTGATTTTTTATCTATTTAAATTGTTTTTTATTCCTAAGATAGTTTTTAGCCCTTTGCACGGTGCATTTATCAAAACTAAACTGCATCTTTATCAATCCTTTTCTTTAATTATTACTATAGCAACAATTAGGAGTAAAATGTCTGTTTCAATATGTCTCTTTCAACTAATAAAACAACTTACTTCTGTTTTTAATTGATTACAAATGTTATATGTACAAACCCCAAATATATTACTGCAAGCAATATTTTTATTTAAAAATTTCTTTAAACTTTTACATTTTACCACTTTAAATGTTTTGACGGAAAACCTCATCTTTCAGTAGTGGACATGTTAGCAAAGCCTCGCGTGGACCCACATTTAGTTCCCGCAGTGAGGATTGAACCCATGCCTTCCCAGACCGCTAAGCAACTTCCGCAGTTAATTAAGTTCACACAATTAAACTTCTTTACCAAAATTATGTTTTATTATATAATACACAATATTTCTCTATGCATAACATATAAATATAATCTCATTATTACGTATCATTAAAAAATATAATCTTGTTTCTCAATCATGTTTCGGTATTTGTTTTAGAGGTTGACGTTTAACATAACATTTTAATTAATTTATTTTTGCCATCTTAAATGTTTGCACGGCAAACACCTTTCAGCAGTGGACATTCTAACCAAACCGAATGTGAGCTCGCATTTAGTGAACCGAAGGTAGAATTCGAACCCAGTTCTATGTCGATACAACTATCGTTAGGTCAACCCAACAGAATTACACACGTTCAATTTTCACTACCAGCATAAATATTTACCCTTAGGTGTAATATTTCCCTATTTGTATCAGTCAAGTTAAGAGTAAAATATTAAATTTGTCAAATCCATTTCAATGACAAATCCATTTGTTTTTTTAGTCAACCAGGAGCATTGTACAGCTGTTTCATTCTTATTTGGATTAATCGGCAGTTACACACACACACACACACACACATACAAGCTTGAATCCACACCTACGGGTAATGGAAACTGACCATGTAAGCTCTAATTGTCCAGTATCCTCAAGCACTATTAACCATTATTAAATGTTATAAGTTAATTTTAAACCATATAAATACATTTTATTTTTAAACTTAAAATATAATGTAAATTATCCGATTGTGTTCATTGTATTAAAACCACTTTGATGTGTTCACATAGGTGCTTTAAAAAAATGCATGGGACAACAAAATAGCAGCGACAGTAAAAACAACAATAAATTTAAAGACAACATAGGACAAGAATATGATGTCAAGAGTTTGAACATTTTGTCAAAATTTCTTTTTGATTGTGAAATACTGTTATTTCAATTTGATCTTGCCGAATAAGTCTTAGCCACCTTATCCGTGTTCTACCCCCCAACCTATCGGCATTAGCTATTGTCTATTGGAAAGCTATTTTCTTGGTTTTTTGGGCAATAAACGAATAATTTAACCAAGTAATTTTCTTTGTACAATCAAAGGTTGAGCGTTACTCAATCCCGTCATCTGAGTTGTGCGACTACTACGAAATAGCGTTCTCCTATTGTTTCTATAGCAACATACATGTTTTACAAAGATCAGGTTGCTAACCTTGGGCTCAAACCCTACTGTTTTATCCAGCTTCGGAACTGGCTAGATAGGTTTATTTATAATCTTTTCTAAACGGAGTTGTTATTTAATTTAATTATAAAATAATTTAATAAATGAAAACTATATGCAGTGAGTACTGTCCAACTCAAGTATTTAAATATTAGGCAATAAATATATATATATATATATAGGATCTTGTTTTTTAATTTGTGTTAATCAAAAATTGTTGTTGCGTAACGTAGATAAGTAGTTACGTTTTATTATGTATATAAAATATTGACATATTTCAAAATTGTTAGTAATCAAGGTAATTATGTTTAAACAAATATTCTAAATTTTGTTTTATAAATATTTTGAAAGACATTGTATTATATTTCGAAAAGGTTTACACAGACTCGTAACAACACTATAATTTAAGATTATTGGTAGAACTTTTTTTATTCCATATGGCAAATGTGTCATATTGATACAATTGCCCTAAAACAATAATGAAATCAGGTTATCAATTATGCAATGTATATCACACATTTTACAGCAGTTCAAAACCACTGATAAAATATCAGTTTTCAGATGTTAAAAGTTTAAAAATATATATTCGAAGTGTATGGTTTTTATTGTTTATTTTCTAGTAGTATTCATTTGTCAACAAATCAATCACGTTATTTTGCTTTAAAACACTGTCAACATTAATGTATTTTGTACAAATTACATTCTATGTACAATTTACGTCGAACCAGGAAAGTTTAAAGAATATTGTATTAAAAGGTAGGCGTGACTAAAGCATTTACGTAATGTCATACCAGCTTATCATTTACGCAGCATTGATTTTGACAACAGCACGTGTACATATATATATATATATATATATAAATTATAAAATGAAAAACGTATATCACATTTATAATAATTGTATAAATTCATTTGTGCTATTTTTGAAATTTCCAACATCATATGTACTGTTTTATTCTAATATTTTATTTTACTTATTATAAATTATAGCGACTATTTTTCATTGTTTATATAATATTTTTGAAATGAAAAAGTTAATTAATAGACTAATTATAAAAATAAAAAAATGTTTATTTGTCGGAGTTCAATTGTTGACAACACATATTTGAAATAATAAAAAATACTGAATAAAAAGTCCAGATAAAATAGTTAATATTATTTTTACTAATTGTAATATTGTTGTGAATGTTTGAATGTAGTACAAGAAATAATTTTAACAAATAAACATTTTGGAAAGGCCAAAAAGCTACTCGTATTTAGTGCCCGACGTGTAACTGGAATTCATGTTTATCCAGTCGTTCAAATTGAAAACATATTTTTATTGTTAATTGTAGGATTAGAGCAGCGGTATATAACTTCGGTTTTTATATACATTTTAAAATTAACACAAAAGTTTATTTTTTAGATTAAGATGGATTTTAATTAATTAAAAAAGGTCTTTGTAAATTATTCATTACCATTAGTTTATTACTGCTATCATAATTATTATTAATGTTGCCGGCTTAGAACATCTTTATGAACAAAAAGGGTTAAAGAACAAAATGATGATAATTTTTTTATTTTTATTTTATGTTTGCTACTTTGAATGGCATTACAAGAAACATCTTTCAGCAGTAGACATTTTAGCGAAGCCAAACGTGGGCTTGCAATTTAGTGGATCGGTGGTGAGATTCGAACCCCGATGCCCTCCGAGATCCAAATTCGAGACCACCTTGGCACGAGTTGCAAAATGATTGAAAAAACAAAAGCGTAAAAAACATCTTAATAAAAATTTTGGTAACATTATTGTAAAAAAAGATTGATAAATTCTACCGTTGACCTAAGCACAATATTCAAAGATTGAAAAGTAAACATTCGGTTTAGTTAAAAACAAAATAATGACATTTGTTTGTTAGTGGTACAGCGCCACTGGTCGACTAAATTCAAGTGAATTAGTTGCTAAAGTAAATTTGACAATTACAATATTTTGCCTTGTGTTTTATAAAACCACAATTTATAGCTATATAGTAATCAATTGCACAAACAAAATATTAATAGGTCAATAATATGAAAAATTAAGGATAGTTAGGATTTAATTAAAAAGTTGACTTAGCATTACGTGCAACTCTATGGTACAATAATAAATGGATAATAATAATAATAATAACAATAGTAGTAGTAATAGTAATAATAATAACAATAGTAAATAATAATAATAATAATAGTAATAATAGCTACAATAACAAAAATAATAGTAATAACAACAATAATAGTAATAACAACAATAATAGTAATAATAATAATAATAATAATAATAATACTAATAATAATACTAATAATAATAATAATAATAATAATAATAATAATGATAATAATAATGATAATAATAGCAATAATATCATAGTAAGGATAAAAATAATATTAGTAATAATAATAATAATTATTATTATTATTGACATTAAAAATAACAATAATGATAAGCAGTTTTATGTACAACAACGAAAGGAAATGTAATACCAAATGTAGATGATAATGCAATAAAATAATAATAAGGCTAATAAAATTGTGCCCCAACTGGAAAAAATACATTTTTCTACAACATAATATTTTTTCAATCAGTAAAAACAAAACAAACAATTCTATATTGATTTCCCATTTCACTTTTTGTAATACATTTGTGGATTGTTTATTAAGTAGCAGTAGTATTGATAAGTTGGAAAAAAATATTTATAAATTTGCATTTTATATTCTCTATTAAAATAGAGTTTGATAAAATCATTTGTCCATTTTACTTGTACTTAATAGTAAATCTTATTTTAAAAATAACATCTATTATTCAAAAGTTGTATATATATATATATATATATATATATATATATATATATATATATATATATATATATATATATATATATATATATATATATATATATATATTCGTTCAAAAGTACAATTCAGATTAGAACAAAATAAGGGAAATTAAAAAATAGTAATGAATTCTTTTTTTTACTTGTGTATTTTAGTTTGCAACGTATTGGAACAGTAAAATAATTAATGTAATTTAACTAATGAAATAATAATAATATTGAACAGAGCAACAACAGGGTACATAATTACAATATTATAAGTATTATTATTAGTAATAATAAAATGTGTGGCAATATTTCCAACTTTTGCATAACATCTTGAGTAATCCAATACTTAAATTAAGCAAATCTTCAAGATTATTAATATCTTATTATTATATTATTATTATTATTATTATTATTATTATTACAATTATTATTATTATTATTTTTATTATTATTACAATTATTATTATTATTATTATTATTATTATTATTATTATTATTATTATTATTATTATTATTATTATTATTATTATTATTATTATTATTATTATTATTATTATTATTATTATTATTATTATTATTATTATTATTATTATTATTATTATTATTATTATTATTATTATTATTATTATTATTATTATTATTATTATTATTATTATTATTATTATTATTATTATTATTATTATTATTATTATTATTATTATTATTATTATTATTATTATTATTATTATTATTATTATTATTATTATTATTATTATTATTATTATTATTATTATTATTATTATTATTATTATTATTATTATTATTATTATTATTATTATTATTATTATTATTATTATTATTATTATTATTATTATTATTATTATTATTATTATTATTATTATTATTATTATTATTATTATTATTATTATTATTATTATTATTATTATTATTATTATTATTATTATTATTATTATTATTATTATTATTATTATTATTATTATTATTATTATTATTATTATTATTATTATTATTATTATTATTATTATTATTATTACAATTATTATTATTATTATTATTATTATTATTATTATTATTATTATTATTATTATTATTATTATTATTATTATTATTATTATTATTATTATTATTATTATTATTATTATTATTATTATTATTATTATTATTATTATTATTATTATTATTATTATTATTATTATTATTATTATTGTTATTATTATTATGACGCATGTCAATACAAAGTTTTATTTAAAAATGAAGTAACAAATACATCGTAGAGAAAAAAGGTAACCGAATCAATTAAGTTTAATCTTGCGGTAGAGCGTTTAAAGCAAACCTGAGTGGGTATCGTTTCAATCGTTACTACCGCCATTAAATGCAGGCTCACGTTTGCATACGCTAAAGATGTTTGCCGTAAACAAAAATATAATGCAATTGGACCAAACGTATTTGTATTAATTTGAAAAGTCTGAAAAATCAGTAAACACGGGTTTGGAACAAACACAAACGGTTGAAAAGGGCAAATAAACAACAGAAAACGTGAATTGGATGTCGTGTACCATTCAACAAAGATAATGACAAACAATCATTTGTTAAGATAGTTGCTAATGTAGTTGTTTAAATACTCAATTTTATAATATTTTTCAATTTCAGAAACTGCTAGTAAACAAAAACAAAATATACAATTTATCTTTATTGTTGGTAAATAAATATTTAGTACAGTCAGTAGTTGGCCAATTTTTTATTATTTCTATATTTGTATGGCACATTGAACGATCGATTTCAGTGGCTTAATAAGCGTAACAAACGTTCAAGAATAACATTCTTGTACCGACGGCGTCACTATTCGCACAGATCGACAAAGTCGTTTGATTTTAATTGTCAGAATTATCTGCCATATCCCAATGATTACATATGATATACGTATACCTTAAGGTACACATGGATGTAAGCTTGTATCCATCCGCCAAAGCCGAAGCCCCATTATACCGCTGTGCACTCGGACCCAGGTGTTATTAATCTAGATACCTATAAGAACTACTTGGTACTATTACTATTATTAAAAATTGAAACTTTATAAGTATTACTCAAAACATCAGAATTATTTAGCATCAGTGGTCAAACTCAAATCTAGGACTATCCAGTTTTTAGGCATTATCACTATTACAACAAGACACACAATTTAAATTTTGAAAAAAATATTTGAATTGTCAAAATATGTTCGTTTTCGTAATTGATTTTAAAAATGTTTAAAACGTTATCACTTTTAAACATGTCTCTTATAATCTTAATAAAATGCTAATAATTAAAATTACGAGTTTTGCTCTCAAATGTATTTTTAAATTTTAAAATGTCAGTTTGAAATTTAAACGATTTATGACGAAAAAAACTTACCAAATAATCGTGTTTATCGAAATCTATTTTGGTAAAATCTATTTTAATTATTTGTTTTTATTGATTGGATGTTTTAAAGACGATTTTTTTTTCAAAATTTTCGACAGCAAAATCAAGGCTTGCAATTAAGTATAATTAATAAAATGATTTTTTAAATATTATTATTATTATTATTTATATATCCAATTGTAAACAAAATATTTTAAATTAAAAAAATATATATCGGAGTGGCGTAGCGGTACTAAATGCCGGTCCACGTTTGCCTACGCTTAAATATCCATCCCTAAAAGATGGGTTTCCCGTAAAATATTCATAATTAAATACTAAAATCGTAAATTGTTTGGCATTTTTATTTGAGTAATAAAAAATATTTTACAATTTAATTACCTATATTTAATATAGGGATGCTAATAATCCTGAGGATTTTAGTAATGCTTATAAAGTCTCAATTTCTAATAATGGTGATATTCCTGACTGTTCCTCCTTCACGTAGCACATCGTGGACTAAATACCAACAGATATATAGACTAATAGCAGCAGGAATCGAGTGCACAGCGGTATAACTAAAATTCCGTTACAACGGGTGGATGCAAACATACACTCACGACACTTAAATGGTATCTTAGTGCATACATATACTACTATGTAGCGACCTTATCAATCTTTGTGAACAGTGGCGCCATCACAAGGATGCCATCTACTAGCCAATAAACTTAGTTATTCTTCCACGTTTGTTATGGTTGTCAAGTAATCGAAATTAATCGTTTAATATACCGCATAAACATGGAAATGATGATTGCACCAACCACAATAAATGAATATATTTATTTAAGTAATTTTTTAATCAAACGTTTTCAAGAGAAACTACCATAAAGATGATGTTTTGTTACATGATTTTATAAAATTTATTGTACATTATACTAACTATCGATTTATACATCTGTTTTCTGCATCTATATTACTCGATACAAAATGCATCAGACTTTAAATATTTAAATTATTTTACAATGCAGTTACAATATCTTGATAAATATAAATTATAACTAAATTGTGGGTTTTTGAACAAACGTTGGTTGAAATTTTTGCTAAAAATATTTTTTTTGTGGTTTGTTTAACACAATGTGTAGAATAAAAATTGTAATTTATTTGAATAGCCCAATTTTAATTAGGAACATGTGTAATAATTAGATGTTTTTTGATTATATATACAATTTTATAATTATTCTTAAATAAATGGCAATTGTAAAGAAGCACGTCTATTTTAAATAAATTTAAAATACAGAAAGTTTAAATACAATTAATAACAACCCATATTATATCGGTGCTTTTTAGTAGTTCAGCTTTGGTCTCTAATTTGAGTGGGCGTAAGTCAAAGTGTCATTCCAAACTGGATCAATAAATGTGTATAATTGGAGTGAACACTTATGCACTTCCTCCATATTACGTCATCTACTACAAACCAAACATCAAATTAATTTTAAAAATTGTTTAATACACTTCTCAAGGTTTGAATATGTTGAAAAAGGTCGAATCTGTTCATATTCACACTTTGAAACCTACTCTGTATGCACAAAACCAGTTTGTCACTATATTGAACTTAGATTGGTCGTAATGTTTGTGTTTGTGTATGCTTGTGAATTGTATTAAGTTAAATGTCATTTGTAACCCCCTTTTTTGTATATATATATATATATATACTAAACTTTTATATGTTGGTGATTGACAAGAATATACAAAATGAATATATCCCATAGTTTACATCTTTTCATGTTTTTATTCAAGTGTAATTGCTGGCAGTAAATGTGGATTTCTCTTCAGCTTTACTAAATTTTTGACATGTTGAAAAGTGTTTCTTGCAGTAGTGATATACGTTATTTATCGATATTGTATCCGTCAGGTATAAATAATTAAAATATTAGTTACGTACGTAGATTAACAACGGTAGAATGCAATTGTTTACACGATATATTTGTTTTTACCTGATTTTTTTAAATATTCCTGTTACATTGGAAACAATTTAAACAATAAACTAGAAAATGTATACTACAATACAAATTTTAGCGCTTAAATTAAAATATTTTATACATTGTAACATTACAATTGTCAATAAGGTGTTTTTTAATTAATTTTGTTATTTTGTAACATTTAGTAAACTTTGTTACACCAAAAAATATTTTAAATAATTATTAAATTCTTTTTTTCTAATATGTACATATTTTGATTTAATTAATATTTTACACAAATTTGTACCAATTTCCAATGCTACAGATGTAATTTAAAATAATTAATTTTGTAATTTAGTGTTAGTATATATGTATACATCTATTTATTATTATTAAATGCTCTTTTTTGCTGTTAGTTTATACTTAAACGATTATCCATCAAAAATATAGGGGTGATTTTTAAATGTAAAAATTGGTTTTGACACAATGTATTGAAAAATACCAAATTGTTAGCTCTAAATACTACTGTTTATTTGTTAAGATGAAAAACATTGAAATATAATTATAAAGCTATTATTATTAGTATTATTATTATTATTATTATTGTTATTGTTATTTTTCTGTTATTATTATTATTATTATTATTATCAATATTATTATTATTTATTATTTTAAAACATGAGTTGTTCATTTGTTAATTAAAAAACATTTGGTGATTTTAAAATTTGCTTTGTTATCATTAATATATAGTTAACTCTATAAATATAAGTTTGTTTCGTTTTATCCTCTCTTTTTTAAAAAAAAAAAACAAAAAAACAATTTAACATAAAAATGTTCATTTTTTTAACATATTAACTATAATATTGTCAATAGAATGTGCAAGTAGAATTTTTAAGTATTAAGCAGGCAATCGAAGATGATATAGAAAAAATTTAACTTTATTTTAACATTTTTTAATTAATTTTTAATTTTGTAATAACAATAATAATAATTATAATAATTGAATTGTAAATATACTTTATTTTATTTAAAATAAACACAGTATAACACAAAACGTTTATTTAATAAATAATAAACATATTCATTGCTTTGTATTGTATGAAAGCGTTTTTAACGTTTATAAACATTTGAAAAAGTAAAAATAAAAGTAAAAAAATATTGCCCTTAATTTCATAAGTAATTTAATACAGATTTTTAAAGTATAAATTTTAATTATAATAAAATATTTTTTTAATTCAAAATTATTGTTTTTTCAAACCATACACCAAATCGTGGCATTAAAATTAAAACAAATTATGTTTATAATTAAAATTTAAATAAAAATAAAGAAATTAAAGAAATTAAATTGCTTTTTTGTTTCTATAAAACAAATTAAAATTATAAACGCATTAGGTATATTAAATTAGTTTTTTATTCAAAAAATTAAATAATACCCCCACAATTTTGAATATTGATTGTGTAACACTTGAAGTGTTATTGCGTTAATGAACAAGCGTACACAACCAACCAACAAACAAATTAATTTAATTATTTATACATATATTTTTAGAAAACTATTAATGCTTTTTTGTGTGTGAATAAAACAAATTAAAAAGTAATTGTATTATTACAAAACAATGGTAGTAATACAAATCGAAGAAAAATTAATTTTGAACTACTTATAACATGAAACATTACTTATATAATATTATTTTATTTGACCGTTTAAAAACGCGAACGGTTAAGTGCAAATTGAAATATGAAGATATGCAATTTTTAAGGTAAAATGTTTTCACTGTTTTACCGTTTAAGTAGTGAAAGAATTGACATATTTTGGTAAGATTAATTTTGAAGTAGTTCGTTTATTGCAAAATTTCATTTTTTGTCCGCCTCTAATAGAACAAAAGAGCATTTTTTAATTAATTTATTTTTATGTTTTTTACAAAAGATTTATTTTATCGATAAAAGAGTGCGTAAAGAAAACATAATTAAAATAATATTAAATTATTTTTATTATTATATTGTTATTATTATTTAAATTATATTATACTTAAATAATTTACAATAAACGTTTTTTGAAATATATCTAATTGCAGATAGTGACATAAGTGACTCCTATGTTGATATTGGAATATATGGAGCACTTGTTACTTATTTTAGATATATTTAACACTTATTAATCAATACCTTAGATAATGCTATTATAATATTATTCTTAATAACATTCTTAGAAATAATTCACAATAACATTCGTTTTAGCAATAAAGCACAATACCACCACTATGAAAACTTAAAAACAAACACAGATAATTGGTTTTAAAAAACAGTTTTATTTACTTAAATACATGAATATACAAAACAAAGGTAACAAACTTAATACTGTCAGAAATTTAAATAATATTCAGGCATTTCTTCAACTCCTGTCAGCCGCTTTGGGTAGGAATCTATGAATGTACCAATATAGTCCTTCGAAATACGATTTTTTACATGATTAATTTTTACTTCTAATGATACGTCAGTTTCCATGCGCTTCACCTCACGTTTTAAAATACTAAAAAAGTCTTCAATTACATTGAGCTCTGGACTGTATGGAAGAAGTTGAATAAAAGTGAGCTTTTTACTTGTCAAAGCTTTTGTGGTTTAAATAAGGAAAACGCATAGTAAATTGTAAGTTATGTTAAAATGCACATTACCACTTTTGAAGTATGCACAGGAGCATTGTCTTGAATAATTGTTAATTGTCCTGTAGCATTTTTAAACAGCTCACTATGAAACAAATCTCTTAACATTTGTACAAATTCAGCGCTGTTTAAATTGCCACTAGTACGTATCCATTTTGTTGACTGATAGTAATTAATTGCAAAATATCCTTTGACACATGAGGGATGTGCAACTTTTAAAACAGTACAAGTGTGGTTGAATGAGAAATTTGGACTATAAATAACCTTTGAATGTTCAGTCCATGGTTCATAGGATATTGCAGACTCATCTGTGAAGTATGTTCATATCCAAAATGACGATAGATAATGTTTGTACTTTGTGGCAAACTCCACTCGTTGTAATCTATGGGCACGACTAAGTGAAGGTTTCCTAACAGCCGCTTTAAGAATGAAGCCTTCAAATTTTATCCTCTTTCTTACAATTGAATATAAAAAATATTCTAAGTATTGACTTTTTATTCATTTTACATTCATTGTTTGATGAACTTAAGTTGCATAATTATAAAGTGATCATCTTGTTTGGTTGTTGAACGTTTTCTACCAACTGTAGGTGATTTGGGGCTTGTTCTATTGTTCAAAATGTTGTATACAGTTGAAACACCTATTTTCATGCATTCAGCAATTATTTTAACTTTTATGTCCCTTTTATAAAAACTTTGATCTAATTCATAATTATGCGAAAATAAATAACGACGCTGAGATGCTTTAACCGTAAGTATTATATGAGCGGAAATAAGAAGCCTTTTTATCAAAATTACAAAATAAAAATTGACTTTGTGCTTAAATAATTAAAAATAATTTTATAATTTTTTAGAAAAAAAAACAGTTTTACAATAGTTTATATTAAAATACTGTTAAAATAAATTAATTATTAATTATTTAAAAATACATTGCAAATTTGTATGTATATGTGTGAGCAGTTGTTTTATTTTAAAAATAAAAAGAATATAAAATTAAAAATATTTTTTAATAATCGTTTTTGTAAATAAATTAATATTTAATAAATTTTAACTAGAAAAAGTTAAAGTTTAGTTATCGAATTACTAGGGTATGTATCAAGGTCATACATGAAAAAAAAATCTGTTATTCAAAAAATATACAATAATTTATTTTATAAAAAAAAATAAAAAAACATAATTGGAATGACACACATTGTCTACTGTATTTAGAACCGATTTCAAAGTGTACAATTAAACTAACTGGAACAAAATATGTTGCTTGTGCAAATTAAAACTCTTTTTGCCATTACAATTAAAATTTTAATTACAGTTGAATAATCAATATAAATTGCGTTTAAATTAATTTTTTACAATTAATCTTCTAATTTCAAATTGCCATTATGATTATTTTGTAAATAATAATAAACCTAATGCTAATATTGTTGTATAATTGGCAAAACCCATTGTTTCACATTTCCATACAAGTCATAGTGTCCAATGTTTCATGAACGGCCTATTTCCAATAATGTTGTGACATTATAATTGATAGAAATCCATAGCCTAGATAAAGATGACGCTATGATAATATTTGCCGGCACTTGTTAAAAAGCCAAATTAAACATTCTTTTTAATCGGTGCCCATCTCTAGACTTGTTATGTTAATTTTATTACATTTGAAAAACGAATATATATATATATATATATTTGTAACAAATGGTATAGTGTAATAAAAATTATATTTATTCCAACACAAAGGATATAATTTATTTTGTTCTAGTTTGTAAAATTTAACTTGTAGATTGTTGAAAATTAGTGATATATATGTACTTATAAAACAATAAAAACATCGTATTTAAGTCAATGTTTATCCGGTGTACATAAACAGTAATTAACTAAATTTTGTAAATACACCACATTATTTTAATTAGCTTAGGAATGCTATTTATTTTGTTTACACTAAATATTTTGACATTATGTTTATATATATATATAACAGATAGTCAAGTTATATTACTAAAATAGTGTATATACTATCTTTTAAATTCTAATGCGAATTTGCTTATTCTTTTTTTCTAAAAAGTGAAAAATGCATTGAATGCACCTTTGTTTTACGTAATCCAAACAAACAAATTCTCAATTGTGTTGTATGTTATGTGGTTTTTTAAACCCTAATCTATTGGACGTTTTTTGTGCGTTTTTTTATCAAGAGACATGTACGTATACATCCTACCTAATCTATGAGGATTTGAATCAGTAACATTTGTTAAAAATTAAGTAAAGTTTTTAGCTATTTAGACAAATTGACTCATTATTCTGTACAATATTTAAAAGTACAGAATGCTTTTAGATTCATCATCATCATTATTATCATCGGGGGTATACATTGCCTACCGGTAATTATCACCCAGGGTAGTCCAAATTCAAAAAACGTTTGCAAGAACACCAACTTTTGTAATGTGCACTTAATAAACGGCTTATATCCCAACTTAAAGCTCCCCAGTGATCTCTATTAGCTGCAGACACCCAATTAAGTAATTCATTTGGACGAGGAGGCTTAGCATAAATAAAAGGACTGGGTTCGCGTGCTACAATGTCTGTCCAAATGTTACGTTGGCCGTCTGGTCCTCTTTGCCATTCCCAATAATGACTGGGCTTCCGTAGCTATTCTGGCTGGATGAGTGGGCGATTTTTGTAAAACATAGTTAATCCATTTTAATCGTCTTTCTCTTATGGTGCTAGAGATATTTGGCCAATAATTAACGTATTGAACGGAATAAATGTAACAAGTAGGGAACAATTAAATTATGTTTTAGTTATAATTGAATGACTTCGATCAAATTAAAAAATTATCTATTTGAATAATTTTAATGTATGTTATAGTGTGATGCATAGCAAAGTTCTAGTCTTATATATATATATATATATATATATATATAGAGAGAGAGAGAGAGAGAGAGAGAGAGCCGTGTTTGGATTTTTTATAATTTAAATAAATGTAAATGTGTTAAGCTACCAATTATTTGGAATGCAATTTTAGTTCTAACTTGGTATTATAATGCTTAATACGTTTTAGAAATAGAATTTTTACCCAATAAACATTCGCCAAAGCTAGACAAGTTTACACAGTTAGTGGCAATAGAGTGAATCTGACCCATAACACTCTGTGTTGAGTTTAGAAATCGAGTCATTTCTGCTACCCCGATACAAATTAATTAATTAATTTTTAATAATGATTACAATGATAATAATAATAATTATTAATAATATTATTACGATTATTACTACTATTATTATAACTGTCAATATCATTACCATTATTATTATTGTTATTATAATTTTATTATCATCATCATCATTATGATTATTACTACTATTATTGTTGTCACTATTATAAGAACAATTATTATTATTATTATTATTATTACTACGTTTATTACTATTATTATTATCATTATCATTATCATTATTATTGTTATTATAATTATTACTATAATTATTATTATCATGATTATTACTATTATTATTATCATTATTATCATAATTATTAGTATGATTATTACTATTACTATTGTTGTTGTCATTATTATTATTATTATTATTATTATTATTATTATTATTATTATTATTTCTACTACAATAATACGTTTTCGCTTTTGGGTTTATAAGGCAACAAAAACGTTTCTTGTATTTGTGTTTGATAATTTCGATACTAAAAATTATTTATTTTAGTTTTTACTTGTCTGTTGTAATATGATAAAGTAGTGTCATCGTGTTGTCGATTAGCATTGCCATCTTTTCAAAAAATCAAACTTCCATCCTATTGATCTGACCCTTTTCTTTTTCTAATGAGACTTGAAACTGGTTTACAGTCCAGATGTAGTACATTTCGCCTTTGCTTCTATGCAACGCCCAGTTCTGATAAATAAGAACAAAAATCCCATTTAAGTAATGAAGAAATGTTTTGTTTTTGTTGATATACAAATTAAACTACTAGTTATTAACACTAATTGGTGTTTTATTTATAACACTTTCTATCCAAATGAAACACATCAATTTGACTTAAAAAATGCTACATATACGTATATATATGTTGGAACCAGGTGTCAAAGTTTTCAATACTAGTCAAATATGCAATAATATTATTTAAAAAAGTTTTTATCTTTATTTTAATCAAAAAAAGCGTTAAATGTATACAAAATACGTACAGTAAAAATTAAAATATTATTTTAAATAAATGTAATTTTAATTTAACAAAAAAATGATAATTTTTGATAACTGTATACAGTTTTCGTTTTATGTTTTGTTAATTTGTGCAATGTGTTGAAAGTGAAGTGTTTTAAATGTGGTTATTAACAACATGTCATATGTACATTTACAGTAAATATTATATGTAACATATTTTTTAATTATAATTAAATCAGTTATAATAAAAGAACAGAACGTATAATATTTCCTTCGGTTGTGTATTGTATTGAGAAAATATTTTTAACTTAATTTTTAAATGATTCTCTTTTAATGGTGCTAGTAGATATTATGTCTACTTACGCTCAAGTCTAGACTGCAGCGTTGGAGTAAATTGCCACAGTAAGGCAAAAATAACAAAAATACAAGTTACATTGGTAGATATTGTACTTATTTTCGTTGGTTCACACTAACGTTTTTATTATTTTCTATTTTTATACGGCATATTGAACAATTAATTCTGATGGCCTCGTAAGCGAAACGAACGTCGAAGTATGACAAACCTCTTTGGCTAATGAAACCACTGTTTACAAAAATTGACAAAGCCGCCACGATGTTCTGTAAAGGTTATCTCATTTCGTTCAACTGTTACATATGGTCTACGTACAAGTTAAGATACCTTTTAAATACTCTGGAAGTATGCTTGCATTTACTCACCTAAGTGGAAGTCCAATTATACCGCTGTGTACTCGGTTATTGTTGTGTTAGTCTAGAATGTAGATAGCATGAAATATTACCAATATGAAAAATTAGGCTTTATAAGCATTACTCAATTTTTCAGGATTATTAGCATTCCAATGTGTATGGATAGCCTAGCGGTACAACGCTCAAAGTAGACTTAATGGACATGGCTTCAAATTCCACCACTGGCATCAAATGCTGGCTAAAATGTCTATTGTCAAAAGGTGTTTTCCGTGCAATTATTCAAAGTAGTAAAAATAAATAAAAATAAAAATATTTTTACTAACTAAAAATAAACACGAATGGCGCTAGAGTTGTGGTTGGAATTTTACATTTTCATACAAATATTGAATCACCTTTTATTCCAATGAGTAAAACAATCGATCGTACAATTTGTGACGATTGACGTGAGAAAATGGAAGCACTGATACTTTGTAGCATCCTGCTCTAGTTACTTATCTTAGACATATTTAACTTTTACTAATACATACCTAAGATAATACTTTAACAATACACATCAAGTAACATTATTCGCAAAAATAATTTCTAATTATAATATACAACAACATTTATTCTTGCAATAAAGCATAATACCTCTATTTACTAAAACTTAAATAAAAACCACCTAAGTCGTTAAATAAATAACTTTATTAACTAAAGTACATAAATATGTAAAGAAAAAGTTACAAACTGTATAATGTCAACAATTTAGGGAATATTCACTGTATTTTATAACTTCTGCTAGCCAGTTCCAATCTCAGTCCATCAATGTACCAATAAAATCCTTTGAAACTTGATTTTTCATAACACATACAATATTCTCTATAAGTAATACGTTATTTTACGACTTGTTAACCTACCCTTTAAAAAAACCAAACAAAAAATTAATAATGCTTAATTCCGGGATGTTGAGGATCAAATGTACAAAGGTCCGTTTTTTGTTTAACAAAGTTTTTGCAGTCTAAATAGACCAAACAGATAGTAAACTGTGAGTTATAGTAAAAAACAAATTACCATTTTGTTAACGTATACCAAAGCATTATTTTAAACATGTTTTAAATCCTTTAAGACATCTTGCTAAAATTATGACTACAATAATTATGAAGAAAAATTTATTAATTTCTTACTGTTTTAGATTTGGTTTGTACGGAACCCTTTTTGTAACTTCAAACACTTAACAGCACATTATCTATATAGATAACACACAAAAGCAACTTATTTTGCAAAAAAATTAAAACCTTTAGCAAAATACACACTACACTTGATTTAGGAATGTTGAGTGAGAAATCCGTTAATGACAGCACACATTTTCAGTTCCATCTTCTTCTAAAATCATTTAAGATAAATTTCACACTTTTTGGTAAACTCCATTAATCTGAATCTTTGTATACAGCTAAATAGAACATAAAATATCCCAAATAAAACATTTTTTTCGCACTTTTATGCAGTTTTTGAAAATCCAGTATAACATTTTTTCCAAATTTCTTTTGTTTATTTGCTTTAATGTTATTATTCAATTTCTATTTAATTTAATAATAATAAAATAAACATACTTTTCGCTTGTAGATCCATTTAGTCCATTTATGTATAATTGGTTAGATGTTTTATTCGCAAAACTTTTCTATACACTAAACACGTTTATTTTACGAATTTTCAAGATTTGCTAAACATCACTCCGTTTATAAACATAAAATTTGACCTAATTTAGTTTCATTGGCTAAGAAAAATTTACCGTAATCCTATGTAAATTGATAGAATAAACTAGACAAAATTACCACCAAATTTACCAAAATTTTCAAACTGATCACATTGACCTTATTCATTAAATTAGATATATTTTTATTGTACTAATTATTATTGAATAAAGGATTTTTAAAATTATTTATATTAAATTATTATTAAATTATTTTTATTGGACCAATCAAATGTTTGGTGCAAAATTCTTTGTTTATATGAGGCATGTATTTTTAGAAAAAATAATATTTATTTTTAAATAAATAATAATCTAAAAATTATAATTTTTTTATTAATTAATTTAATAGATATATTGAAAATTAAAACAATTTAAATTTTCTATTGTGAAATAATTTCAGTTTGAATATTGCAATCAGTCATTGTTTTGATTATAGTAAATTAAAAAAATAACTTTTATTTACCAAACAAGTTTTATAAAATGCAGAATTTTTAATTTATTTTTAAAATGCTAAATAATGAATTCTAAGAACAAAAATAAAACTTTTTATAAGAATATGCACATCGATCACTCCCTATTGTATGTTTGACACAATTTTAATACTGAGTTTGTCTCGTCCAAGTTTAATGTTTCTTTCAGGGAAGGCTCATGTTTGCATGGTGAGTTTGTCTTGTCCAAGTTTAATGTTTCTTTCCAGGGAAGGCTCATGTTTGCATGGTGAGTTTGTCTCGTCCAAGTTTAATGTTTCTTTCCAGGGAAGGCTCATGTTTGCATGGTGAGTTTGTCTCGTCCAAGTTTAATGTTTCTTTCCAGGGAAGGCTCATGTTTGTATGGTGAGTTTGTCTCGTCCAAGTTTAATGTTTCTTTCCAGGAAGGCTCATGTTGGCATGGTGAGTTTGTCTCGTCCAAGTTTAATGTTTCTTTCCAGGGAAGGCTCATGTTTGCATGGTGAGTTTGTCTCGTCCAAGTTTAATGTTTCTTTCCAGGGAAGGCTCATGTTTGCATGTTCTAGCATGGTCTAGCGGTATGGGCATGGGTTCGATTTCTACTATCTATTTGCAATTTACAATAAAACACTAATTCTTTTCAATTAATAATCAAATTACAAAACACTACTCATACTTAAAAAAATTACATAAATAATTTTTGTTTAATCTCATGTAACATTTGGTTCAAGTACATCTTCCCAAATGGCTTTTAGCCAAGTTTTCTCTAATCTACTTTTGGCCTTTCTTTTGCTTTATTATCAACAGTCCGTTTCAAGACAATTTTTTCTGGTATTTTGAGTGGTCAATGTAGAATTTTATTGTTTTGCACAAATAAAAAATTGAGCTTCCTTTCGGGTTTTACGCAACCCTGTTATCTGCATCGTGCTACCACTTTTTCGCTGTTGACCGCCGAGATGTCGTTCTCTTATCGTTTCCGTGCCGGGGTGGTCTAGCGGTCGAGCGCTCGAATTTGGACCTCGGTGGGCATCGGGGTTCGAATCCCATTACCGGCACTAAAATGCGGGCCCATGTTCGGCTTCGCTAAAATGTCTACTACTGAAAGATGTTTCTTGTAAAGCATTCAAAGTAATAAACATAAACATAAACAATAGGGATTTTGTTACTATGGTCAGTCTGTCAGCTTTTCTATCAAACTTGCCCCTTTTATTCAAACTAGGAACTGACTAAATTGGTTCATTTTCGATCTATTCTAGGCGGAGTTGAGTATGCACAATAAAGTGTTTTCAACTTTAACGTAGTATTATATAATTCTTTAATGGCACTGATAACATTATAATAAACAATGTAATATCTAAAACTAGTTAATACAATTTCAATCTATAATATTCATGATAATAAAACGTTAATTTAAAAAAAACCATTATATATATACACATCACACTTAAAAATAGAAAAAAAATTTAAAAAATAATAATAAATCTAAATTAATTTTTTATTATTGGTTAATTAAAATAAATAAATAAATATAAATAACTACAAATAATAATAAATAAAATGACGTATAGAATATATTTTAAATATATAATCATGAAAGAAAATGGGTTTTAAAGTAATCATCTAACTTCGTCACACTTTCTAAAAATTGAATAATTATTAATTTGTTTCACGATATCTATCCTAAATTTACGGTTTTCTAAATCACACGTTAACTGTGTAACGCTATGGAATGAATTTAGATACTTGGTCAAGCCAAAAAGAAGTTCATTTCTACCGTAAACAATCCCAAATCCGATAAATTAAGCGAAGGATTCAATAACATGGTTACCAACCTGACTTCTAGCGATACAGCGCTTGAATTCGGACCTCGGTGGACATGGGTTCGAATCCCATTGCCGGCACTAAAATGCAGGCCCACGTTTGGCTTTGCTAAAATGTCCACTGCTGAAAGGTGTTTCTTGTAAAACATTTAAAGTGGAAAACATAAAATTAAAAATTAAAAAAAAACACCAATGCTGCAAAACCACAGCAACAAAATAAAAGCATGATAACAATAATGGGGTTTGGTCAAATCCAAACAGATTTTGAATCAATTTTCAAAATTGAAAATTTAATCTACAATCTTGTTGCTCCATGCATTTAGGAGCGAAAGGATTTTAAATAAATATAATAATAATAATAATAATAATAATAAATGGAAGCCCGCATTTTATGCTTTGAGTTAAACCTTTCATTAATTTGATTACTCTGGCAAATTATTATTTTTTTAAAGTTAATATAAATGTGAACCATTTTTTTTAAAAGTTAAAATTATTTGTGACATAAATATCTTTACAATAACATTTTTATTTTAGTCTAAATTGTAAATTGATATTTCGACAAATTAAAATTTAAAAAGCATAAAACCATAATGCAACTTGTTGTATTGAGAAATGCAAAAATATTAAAACAACGGATAAATGTGTGCAATTTGGAAATTAAAAACAAGCAAGTTTCAATGTACATATAATTTGGAAAAAGTTATTTATTTACTGGTAAGGAGCAAAACGAATTATCATTAATGAATGTCAAGCCGTTTTTTATAAAAAGAAGCAATACTAAAACTACATTATTATTATTATTATTATTAAAAAACCCGTTTGCTTTAAAATAAGATAACAATTACAATAAAAAACAACAACAAAATCCCATAATTCAAAAAGAACATGAAACAACAAAATGTTTTCAAGCATTTGAACATTTTGCCAAACGTTATGTTTGATTCCATAAAACATTCATTTTAATTAGATCTTCCCGAATAGTTATCAGCCATTCCAAAACCGTTCTTGCTGGTCTTTCAGGTGCGGTAAACGTAGAATTTAGCCAACTAATTTTTTTCGTCTAATTGTAATGATGTCATGGAGTAAACAAGGGTTAATTCTTTTCATTATTCGAAATGTAATTGCGCCAGGTTCGGATTTACTAAAACATTCCCACTGCTAAAAGATGCGTTTCCCGTAAATCATTCAAGATATCAAGCATAGCTATTATACAATTATATATTATACAAAAGCCTTTTGCTCTAAAAATAAGCATGGGGTAATAAAACAACAATTACAACAAAACAACAACAATAACAAAGTATCGTTGGTATTAAAAATTCTGCACAATCGAAGATTGAGCTACCTTACGGTTTTTACTCAATCCTGTCATGTGTGTAACTCTGTCATCCAGATACGTGCGATCACTTCTTTGCCGTTGGCTGCCGGAATGGCGTCCTCTTGTATTGTTTCCGTATCAATTTTTTTACAGAGGCCAGGTTGCTAACCTTGGGCGCTCAAACCCTCATCCTTTATCCAGGCTTGGGACTGGCTAAATTGAATCATTTCTAATCCAAACTAGGCGAAATTAGCATAACTAAATTAACATTTTACATGGCTTGTATAATATTTACTCTACCTGATATCTTAAGTGGCGTAAGAATCGTTTTTTAATACCAAAATACAATACACTTATGCAATAATTACAATTGTTTTAAAAACAATATTTAAAATAAATTAACCTTTGTTTAGATTTTCTATGTTTTCTTAAAAATTTAGATTTTTCATATTACACAGACTAAAATAAAAAAGGTTTTTCAAAGGTAGACTTGAATAAAATTGCCAGATTTACTTTAATCATAAATTCACTTGACTTTGATTAATCAGAAGCAGCGTAGAGCTGTTGTACATCCTTGCATACTTTCCAAGTTTCAAGGTCTAACCCTCAGTAGTTGAAACTGACCTTGATCAATGTTAATTGCCCAGTGACTTCAGATGTTGTGTCGGTAGCGCCAACAAGAACATGATTGATCCCTTCCATTAAGGCCTTTACCGCATAGGTCGGGATTGATTCAATAGTACAGCACTCGATTTAATGTCCACTAAATCTGACTGTATCAAAATAAGCGATTTTTTAAAATATAATAAAACCAAATAGTTATAAGTTCATCCCAATTATCTGACAATCCATATGTTTATAAAAAATAATAAGAAGGTAGCAGATCGCCTAAACTAGATAATGAGCAAAATAAGCAATTCTATGTTTTATACAGTATTTTGTTGTACATATATATATATAAACCAAATTATAACTGTACTCTATTAATGATATACAATTGTATATTACATACCAAGACTACATTGGTTCTTTAATTAATGTCATTACTGGATATGCTTTAATTGAACAAATATATTATTTAAAGAACGTTTTAAAGATTTTACATAATTCCAAAAATGAATTAAATTTATTGTAAATAATGTAAGTACATTGTATACATTAATTAATCTAAATTTTATCATAACAAAAACATATTTTAATTTGAGCGTTTTCAAGATACGTTTTTCATTATTTTAGGATAATAGATTTTTAAAAAGATTGTTTTTATTTTTGTTTTATTATAATAATTAAGCTGTTTAATCCACATTGCATATTTTCGATTGTGCCTAAAACATTTAAATACAATGAATATACTTTTAATTTAAAATAGTTATTAGATTCAATTTAAAAAAAGTTAATCGATTTATGTTTCTATGTACAATTTTGGATAGATATTTTTTTTAATTGGCATTGAGTCCAGTGGTACAGCGCCTGACACAAACTTGGGTAGGCATGATTTTAATTGCTAGCACCGCCATTAACAAATGGTCACTAGTCGGTTTTTCTAGGTGTTTACGCGCTGAAAAATAATTTTTACAACTTATTTTAGCAAGTAAATGGATTGAGTTTAAAGTTGTGCAAAGAATTTGACGTTGTCTGATAAAATGAATGCAATTCCTTGTTTGACTATTTTCCAACTTTTACGCTCCGAATAGAAAATAACAAAAATATTTCTAAAACAAACGGTGTACATCTTTATTAATTTGTAAACATTTTTTTGGCATTTTCTAATTATTATTATCACTAAAAAAACCTTTTGATTTAAAATAAGCATTGGGGCAACAAGATAACAGCCAAAAATAACAACAATAATTTAAAAAAGCAAGTGGTAAGAAAATAATTATATTTTGCCATAATGTTTGTTCGATCATTGTAAGACATTTATTTCAATTAAATCTTGACAAATGCTTCTTAGCCAATTTTTCTGTAATCTACAACATGCTTTCTTTTGCCATCATTAATTGTCAGTTCTTGCGGATCTTTTGAGCGGTAAAGTTAGAAATTGACTAATTAATTTAATCGAAGATTCTGCAAACCAAAAATTGAGCTTTCATTCGGCTTCTTCTCAACCGCATCATTGGGGTTGTACTATCACTTCCTTGTGGTTGTTACTGTAGTAATATAGCTTTTTTCTACAAAGATCAGGCTTTTAATCTTGCTCTCAAACCGTCCTCTTTTATCCAGGCATGGTATTGATTATAATGGATTATTTATCCAGTGGTATCTAGCGCTACAGCACTTGACTTAGATCCAGGTGGGTAAGAATTTGAATTCTATCACCGGGCCACTAAAATGTAGGCCCACGTTCGACTTCGCTAAAATGTCCGCTGTTAAAAGATATTTCACGTAAATCATTCAAAATAGTAAAAATAGTAAAAATAAATATAATAATAATTATAATTATAATAATAATAATAATAATAATAATATTTTGTATATCGTACATTATCAAACAGCAAATTTTAATGCGTTAATGCGCTACTTTTCAATAAATTGGTGTAACTCAAAATTTAATCAAATTGTTGTTCATCTTCATTAATAAAATGTTTTTTCCCCTTTTTTATTTTACCTTTCATAAGTTGAAACGTCTCATGAGTATTATTAAAATATATTTATTGGGACGTTTTTTTCTCTATTTATATTTTAATTTACATTATAATGAAACATTTTTATTTTTTCCAGCAAAAACAATTGTACAAATTTAAAATTCACTTAAAAAATAACAATAATTTGTCAATTTTAAAAACAAAAAAATTAAATTGCGTTTTTTCCCCAAACAAAGGATGTATATATTCGGTTATAACAATTTTTTGCCGATTTATTGTTACTAATAGAAAGTGAATTTCATGTAGCACTTACTACATTATTGTTGGGGTTTTTTTACAACCGCAAAAAAATTATGCTAAAATAAAAATATTAAAAATTATCGGCATTTTGAATATGATAAGAAAAAAAATCAATTGCATTAGTTTTAATTCATTTGTACTCAACTAAATAACAGATTTTTCTAATTATTATTTACAGGATCAAGTTGAACTATCTGTAGGTCAATGGTTAAAGGTGCTGGTCTGACACCAGATAGGGCGTGGGTTCAACTTTACACGTGTGTGTGTAAAACTTGAAAGGTATACAATGCTGATGATTCCAAATAAGGATGTGAAACAGCTATATAGTGCTACTGGTTAACTGAAACCAAGTGGATTTATTATTCAAGTGCATCTGACAAATCTAATATATCCCCTTAAAAACCCGTTAATCATTATTATTTTATTATTGGATCGGATTTTTGTTGTTATTATTATTATTATTGTTATTATTGTTATTATTATTATTATTGCCAAACGTAAGGCCCATAATTACAAAAATAAGACAATTAAAGGATTTCATATGTTCAAACATATTACCAAAAGTGTCGTTTAATTCCACGAGACTTTTTAACATATTTTTGAATGATTCTTAGACATGTTTTCTGTGATCTGTCGCGACCTATCTTTTGCCATCTTTAAATGTACATGCCAAGATTGTTTGTACTGGTCTTTTGAGTGAAAAACGTAGAATTTTATCAAGTAATTTTGTTTGGTAAATTGTAATAATAGTGGACCAAAGACAGTTCTTCTCATGAGCTTATTATTTCAAAATGTGATTACGCCCGTCAATCTTTAAAATATTTTAAGGATATCGGAAATTATTCCCGCCCCTAATTTATTGATCTTGTCTATTTTTCAACATTTTTCTCTCTTCACTAGTAATGATTTACAAATTATCATATATACTATCACAAAACCATTTTGCTTTAAAAATAAGCATGGGGAAATAAGACAACAATTACAGCAAAACAATAACAACAGCAATGAGAAAGTCTCGTTGGCATTGAAGATTCTGCACAATCGAAGATTGAGCTTCCTTTCGGCTTTCACTCAATCCTGCCATCTATGTAGTTCTGTCATCCAGATACATGCGATCAATTCTTTGCTGTTGTTTGCCGGAATGGCGTCTTTTTGTATTGCTTCCGTAACAGTATACATTTTTTACAGAAGTCAGGTTGCTAACATTGCGTTCAAACCCTCCTCTTTTATTTAGGCTTGGGACTGGCTAGATTGAATCATTTCTGGTCCAAACTAGGCGAAGTTGTTTTACAAATATGTAAAAAATCTACTGAATCAATATTTGGTCTACTAATTTTAATGGGCAAATTATTATTTACCTTCGTGCACAATACGTTCGTTTTTGAACAGTGCTGAGGCGGTAGAGTGCTTGACTTGGATCTGATGGATATGGATTCGAATCCCGTCACCAGCACTAAATGCGGGCTCACATTCACCTTCACTAAAATGTCTAGTGATAAATGGTGTTTTCCGTAAAACGTTTAAAGCAATAAAAATTTTTTCTTTTATCAAAAATTACTATAAAATGTTTACATTAGGAAATTAAATCCAAGTTAAAGCATTTTATCCATATCACGTTATCTACTTCAAAATTAATCACAAAATTGACTTTGAAAATTGTTTAAAAGTGTTGATTATTTTTCAAATTTTTGAAAAATTAAAATTTTGTTGAGTTTTACACATTAAAATTTATATTGTGTGCACAAAATCAGTTTGTAAAGTCTTGAATCTAATAGGAAGTTTTTATAATAATTAGCGTTAACTTCAAATTAGGTACCTTTTTTAATGTGAATAAAAACAGTCCAATACTTTAAATTTGACTAAATTTACGATAACAATTATTTTAAAATAACACCAATTCTGTGTGTAATAATAATAATAGTTATTTAGACTCAGTGTAAAAAACCAACATTTTTTGGTGTTTGGCTATTACAACTAATTACAAAAATTATTAAATTAAATTACGCTGTCATCTGGTAGAAAGCGAAAAACTGCACCGTATATGTATAATTTAATTAACAAACGCATTAATTATTTATGTTGATTAATTTGTAAATTTTAAATAAAATCTAAAAAAAAAGTTCAATTTTGTCTAAGAAAACATTTGTATATTAAATTTTTAAAAATAGTAATTTATCTAACGTTTGTCAATAAAGTCTTATTTTTAACACTTTAATTTTGCTACGAATGAATTAGACACATGTTTAAACTTTGTAACGATTAGCCGGTACTTTTATTGTAAGTGCAGAAAACAGAAACCGTTTTTAAATATAATTGACATTATGCTTGTTAAAAAAATTAGTATGCTGTGAAAAACATTATTAATAGCGGTAAAAATTATCAAAAGATTTCGACCAAATGTGGATCTACGCGAGGCTTCGCTAACATGTCCACTACTGAAAGATGAGGCTTTCCGTCAAAACATTTAAAGTGGTAAAATGTAAAAGTTTAAAAAAAAAATTGTTTGCAGTAATATATTTGGGGTTTGTACATATAACATTTGTTATCAATTAAAAACAAAAGTAAGTTGTGTTAATAGTTGTCATTCTGTCGATGTATTTGTTGAAAGAGACATGTTCAAACAGACACTTTACTCCTAATTGTTGCTATAGTAATAATTAAAGAAAAGGATTGATGAAGATGCAGTTTAGTTTTGATAAAGGCACCGTGCATAATGCAACCCGAAAACGTATAAACAAAAGAGAATTTGAATAGGTAAAAAATCAATATTTTTATTGTTTTAATTCAAATCACAAATTCACGTTTGGTAGATTGAATAAATAATTACAAGAAAATGCATTTATCCCGGGGTGGTCTAGCGGTACAGCGCTCAAATTCGGACTTCGGTGGGCATGGGGTCAATTTCTATTACTGGCCCACTAAAATGCGGGCCCACGTTCGGCTTCGCTAAAATGTCCTCTGCTGAAAGATGTTTCTCGTAAAATATTCAAAGTAGCAAACATTAAATACCAAGGTTTAATTAGAGGCACGATTGCTTACCTAAATATTATTTGTCTTCATGTCGCGTAGACCGGCTTTTACAAACAAAAGTTGACTTGCAACCACGTGGATTTATTATTCAAGTAAATACGGCAATTTTAATTTGACAATTTTAAATAAAATAAAAATCTTTAAAAACCCATTAATAACTATAACCGAACGGTGCCAGACAAGGCTATAAAATTTGGCAGTATGCAAGGAGCTATATGGTAAAGTCCTAGTGAAAGGGTTCTCTCACTTGCTAAACCGGTAGTAACGTAGTAGCATTTGAGGACACTGGGCAATTAGAATTGATCAGATTTATTATAAATAATAAATCTACAGGATTAAAGGCGCTGGAGCGTCGGTTTAACTTCATGTGTGTTTCTGTGAAACTTAAAAAGTGTACACTGCTACTGATTTTAAATAAGCATGAAACAGCGTACAGTGCTCCTCGTTGACTTAATAAACTAGTGAATTTATTACTCAAGTAGATCCAAAAATTTAGTCCTAAAAATTCTAAATAAAAAACCTTAAAAACTCATTAATAAAGCAAAATTGTACCGAAAATAATTGCATATTTTTTTGTATCCTACAAACAAAACGAGTATTGATGTTTATATGGATAGATCTTAATAAATATAAATAACATAAAAAGTAAACATTTTGTGGTTCATTCACATTTTCGTCAAACATTCATAGAATATAAATTAACTTTTTTGTGAAAAACATACATTTTGTAACATCTACAATTTACCTAGGTAAACTGATTTTTTGGTGTAAATCATCAAAACTACTGTATCAGTAATTTACGTATTAAAAAAATGCGCATTTTAGTTATTTCGTTTCTTTTCATGTCGCTATTACCGCCTTTTACAAAACAAAATTTTACCAAATGCAAATTTTTACGTATCCTACAAATAAAATAAATATTAATGTTTATTCGATAAATTTTAGTAAAAATAAATAACGTAAAAAGTAATCGTTTTTATTAAACGTTTGTTTTGTTTTTTTTTAAAAAAAAAAGTAATTTTGTAAATTTAACTGGAGTCTAGACATCGTTTCATTGTAATACGCGTTTACCGAAAAGTTACACGTGGTTAAGACGCCAAAGTGACACACAGGTAGATCTAATTTGTTAAATTGACGGTGGTCTGGTATTACAGTACTGAACTCAAACTTAGTTGTTCTACTGTCACCATTGGCACAAAATATAAGTCTCCATCTGACTTTGCTAAATAATTACTTGCTGAATAATAACAATAATGATAATAATTAATATTATTATAAATGATAATTTTATTTAAATTTAAAAAATCAATAAATTCAATTAGGCTAATTAACAAAACGTTACGTAAAAATTCAATTCTAGTAAACAATTTATGAGTAATATTGTACAAAATAGTATATATATTTCTATGTATTTAGAATGCTATTAACAATAGTGGGTACAACAAAATGTTGGTTTTTAAATCAACTTAACTATTCCATTTTTTTTAAAGTAGATACACAAACTATGTTTGTAAACTTATCTTTGAAACCAATTAATGTGCCAATCAACAATGATAATTAAGGCTTAAACCAAGACTCCCGAAATCAATTATCATCTCACTACTGTGAAATTGTCAAAGCGGAGTATACCGACAGAGCTGGTAAAAACAAACTATTTTCCCAAAAGACTTGGTAAAATTATTGAAGCGTAATACATTTGCAGTTGCAAATTATAATTTTAAAACATTCATTCTATTTCACATTGAATCCTCTTAATTAATGTTAGTTGTACAGTGACAAAAAAATGCATTTGAAAATGTTTTACATTATTGATCAATGATGAGTATATTTCCAATTTTTCATGTTTACAAAAGCGAAAAAATGTTAAGGATAAACTTGTAGGTGTGTATGCCAATATTAACTAGTGTTGTTCCATCCATGCTTCCGTTATAATTGCTCCACCTGACGTATGATTTTGCTTTAAACTTAAGTAACAATTTGTATTATTAATATAACTGTTTTCTACTTTTAATGTGGTGTACTATAAATTGAGCAATTGATAAAAAGCTTTCTTATTAGAATTATTTTTGCAGTTGCGATTATTTAATTTTTTTTTATATTTAAAAATTTTATTGTTACTACTTTAAACATTTTTCAGTAGTGGACATTTTAGCCAAACCAAACGTGGGCTTGCATTTGGTGCGAGGTTTGACTTGAACGCTGTACCGCTGTACCGTTTAATTTATATAATAATAGTAATAATAATAATAATAATAATAATGGGGATCAAACCAATACATCATCAGGTTCGACTTGAACGCTGTACCGCTGTGCCGTTGTACCGTTTTGCTTATATAATAATAGTAATAATAATACTAATAATAATAATAATAATAATAATAATAATAATAATAATAATAATAATAATAATAATAATAATAGGAGCGATCAAACATATACCTCATCAGGTTCGAGTTGAACGCTGTACCGTTGTACCGTTTTGCTTATATAATAATAGTAGTAATAATAATAATAATAATAATAATAATAATAATAATAATAATTACTATTATTATAATTTAATAATTTTTAATTAATAATGGATGATTCATGGACTATTACTTATAGTTACACACAAAATTCATTAAGAAGAAATTGGCTTATATATTACTGAAAATAGATAATTGTATAAATCTTTTTAAAACTCAATTACCGAAGCCGTCTCGTCATACAACGCTCGACTTGGAACTGGTGGACATGGGCTAGAATCTCACCACCGGCTTTGCTAAAATGTCCACTACTGAAAAATGCGTTTCCTGTAAAACAATCAAAGTAGTAAATATACATATATATAATAAAAATGACACTAAAAGAATTTAATTATAGATTGGGTCAAGAACCTTTGTACACTACAAACGTCTTCGAACACGTAACATCAAATTAAGAGAAACAAACATTTTTCTTCAGCTGCAGTAACAAATGTATTGATTAAATTTACTTAGCTGACCAAAGTTAAAAAACACATTTCTGGTTAGATCAAGAGGGTGCTAAATGGAAGTCAACATTTTTTGCACTGTTTCCACACTACATTATTTACTACGAACCAGTTACTACGTTAATTTCAATTATAATTCTAAAGCGTTAATAATTTTTAAGGCTTCTAATATGTTATATGTTTGTGACTGACAAGAATTTACGAAATGAATTTAACTCACAACTTACATTTTCCCATATTTTTATTGAAATTTATAAAACTCTTTTTTAAATTTTATTTTGATTTTTAATATTTATACGGTATATAAACAATCGACCTCGATGTTTTGATATGCGTAACGAACGTAGAAGAATAATAAAGTTTTTTAACTTGTAGACGGCATCCTTATGACGTTACCACTGAGAGCAAAGATTGACGAGGTCACCTGATATTTTGTCAGGTTTATCTCCCTTAGCCCAACAGCTACATATGGTTCCTGGGTGTATACTAGCACCCACCTGTCGTAGCGGAAGCCCAGTTATATCGGTGTGTACTTGGACCCTGCTGTTATTAGTTTAGATGCCTAGGGGAAGCTAGTCCGTAATGCACCACGTAGAGGACAAACAGTCAGCAATATTACCGTTGTTGGAAATTGAAACTTTATAAGAATTACTCAAATTCTCAGTATTATCAGCATTCCAATATTTTAAACAAAAATAAACGCCTTTCTACGTCAACAATCACAAACAAGTAACCAATTTTTTTTCTTCTTGTTAATCTGTTCGGCGTTTTCGTGATAAACCAATCATTACATTAATTTCAAAATGTTAACATTATTTCAAACTTTAAAATAAACCGAAAATCCTTAAATTGACACATTAAAATCCATTTTGTGTATTCAAAAGCACTTTGAAATGTTAGTATACTTAGTTTGGTCATTATCCATTGCATGTACGTATAGTTGAATCATAATTTTATAAAAATTCCTATGTTCTAAGTAATTGGTTACATTTGTGCGTAAGGAAAATATGCACAATCAATTCACTTAACAGTTTGTGTCTTTTTATAGACCCCCTTTTAGACTAATTTACATATAAAAAAAATGGAAAATAAAACTGGTTATTTTACAAATAATATTTTATAAAAATTTTTAAAATTCTTAATATAAACAAAATATTTTATAGTAAAAATAATTTACTAAAAAGCATGTGATTAGTTGATAAAATTTTAACTACACATATATATATATATAATTTAACGTTTTCTTAAATATACATATTGGTTGCTGTGCTGCACTTTGATAAAAGTATTTGATAAACATTACGTAATATTATCAGTACACGTTATTCTATAAAAATACGTTGAACTTTGAAAATGTTTTTTTGTGTGATTACTGTGGGTGCATGGTCCGCTGTCACCAAGATCCAAACTTGTACAATTTTTTAACCGTTTTGTTTTTTTAACAAAGTAAATATTCTACACGAAGAAACAATTTTATTAATTGCCGTCAACAGATAATTCAAATTTTTATAAACAAATATGATTATATTATTCGGGAGTTTATTATACGTTATTAAAATTTTAAACATAGGTATTATTATTTCTTAATTTAGCTATGATTACTTACAACAACAAACGTTGGTACCAAAACCACTTTTTCACATGCAAAGATATTATCAGATGCAAATTGAAGTTGCGGGAATAAATGAAGTTTATTGGCTAGAAAACCGCTTCCTTGCAACAACGGTAGTGTTTACAGAAACTGACAAAGCGATTCTCCTTACGGTTAACGCAAGTTGACAAATCCACAAGTCTAACCGCGTATCCTAGGTCCTATTCAATAAACGGGAATCCAGTGAAAGTTAAGTTATACCGCTGTGAACTCAGTCTCTACTGTTATTAGTCTAGATACCTGTGAGTACTTAGTCCAGTATGCACCATGTGGAGGAGGAACAGTCAGGAATATCACCAACCGTCAGACCACCCTCAAATTAAACCAACGGTAGATGATAAAACCAACCGAGGTAAAAAGTTGCAAAAGAAGGAGCCAATAAGAGTCAGATAACCTTTTGTGTGATGCGTGTGATTACTCGGCAGTTGGGGACAGGAAACTTTCTCAATGTGTAACCAAATTTGCATGATGACGCAATACAAATCGAATAGTGCTATGTAAATATATTGATTTTTCCAGCTTATGTACATTTTCAAGGTCAAACAATTTCCTTTTGATAGAAGAATGCACCAACATGACTCACACTCACTCACGAAGGTTGACCAATAAGATTTTTCAAAATTTTTTTTCCCTTGGTTGGTTTTATCATCTACCGATATTTAGCAATGCCAAATGGGGGTGCGCTGTAAGAATTACGTAATGTAGTTCTTAAAGGGGCATGAATATCATCGTATAATACTAGCTCTAATGTTGACTTGACTTGGAAAAAGAACGTTTGTTTATGGATTTTTCAAGTAAACAAAATATGTCGGTTAACAAATGAAACTTATATTTTTTTGAATGTAGAAAGAATCTATAAAAAATTATTTAAATAATTAATTATTTTATTTATTTATTGTATTTTATGTTTGCTACTTTGAATGTCTTACGAGGAACGCATGCCTTTCAGCAGTGGACATTTTAGCGAAGCTAAAGGTGGGCCCGCCTTTTAAAAAATATTGGTATTGAATAATTATTTCGCAAAATATGAAAACAAGTTATATTATAAAGGCTTCAATAATAAATGTATAAAAATTTAATTATAAAAAAATAATATAATTTTCAAGGGATGCAAACTTTGCATTTATTTACAAATCTGTCTGTAGTGTAAAATATGAAATTTAAACTGTCTCTAAAAAATTATTTGTTACTTTTAAATATTTTTAAAAGTTTTTTATAGGTAAAAATATTTGTAACCTTTTGAAAAATAAATTGTGCACGGCAATATCTGAAAATAAAGTCTACCTGGTATTTATATCGGCGGTACAAAATTTGTTTTGTATTTTGCAATACATTGTTCAAATTTAAATCACTGTTTGACGCATTAAAGTATTTTGTAGTTAATACCAAACAATGAGACCAGACTTGATTTGACAATTGGAAACGTAGAGTATTAAAAAAGCCTAAAAGAGAAAACTGAACTCAGTAGAAATGAAGATGCTTCGATGGTCGTTGGGAGTGTCCAAATTAGACAGAATAAAAACTGAAGTTGTTAAAAGAAAACTGAAAGTCATCGAAGCTCATAAGAAAATTCAAGAAAAAGGGTTAAGATGGTACAGCCATATTCTACGTAGAAAAGAAAATTACGTTACGAAGAAAATACTGGCATTGGAAGTGGAAGGTAAAAGAAACCGTGGACAATCCAAGGAAAAATGGTTGGATTGTGTGGAAGCCGATATGAAGGAAAAGGGACTAACAAAAATTGACGCTACGAACAGAACCAAATGGAGAATGCTGACCAGAAACAGTAACCCCTCATAAAAGAAGAAAAAGCCGTAAAGCAGGAAGAAGAACGAAACATACTCTAGTCAAAATATATTCAAACCAATATCAACATTTTTATTATTTTTATTTCTATTCGATCGTTGATACTCGAATGTTTTACTCGAAAGATTTTTGTACCACGTAGATATGCGATGTACATTTAGACTAACATCAGACACATTTTTTGTAATAATTATTATTACAAAATCCTTCTGCTGTAAAAAAAGTATGTGACAACATGATAACATTAACAGGAAAAATACCAACAAAATTACATAATTTTGAAAAATTGTGGGGCAACAAAATTAAGCAACAAAATTAAGCAACAAAATTTATGTCTTAGAAGATTTTGCCAACATTTTTATCCAATGGCTCTTAGCCATGGTTTCTGTGGTCTATCTCAATCTTTCTATTGCCATCTTCGATTGTTTATTCCAAAACTATTCTAGCTGTTTTTTCGGGTGATAAATGTTGAATTTTCTCCGTTTAATCAAAGATTCTGTAAATCAAAGATGGAACTTCCTTTACTGTTGTCTGCTGCAATAGGGTCATCCTATTGTTTCCGTAGCAATATAGATTTTTTACAGAAGTCAGGTTCTTAATGTTGCGTTCAAAAACCTTCATTTTTTATCCAAGCTTAAGATTGGTTAGATTGGTTTATTTCCGATCTTCTCTAGGCGGACATGCATCCAGGACTGAAAATGCCAATTCTTCGATCAATCACTTACTGTTCTGCGGTAGTAGTTTATTGTGCTTCTATCGGGTGCATTATTAAATTTGTTATATAATAATAATAATATAATAGTAATAATAATAGTAATAATAATAGTAATAATAATAGTAATAGTAATAATAATAATAGTAATAATAATAATATAATAATATAATAGTTATAATAATATAATAATAATAATAATAATAGTAATAATATTAATAATTATATTAATAACAATAATAATAATAGTAGCAGTAGTAATAATAATAATAATAATAATAGTAATAATATAATAACAATAATAATAGTAATAATATAATAATAATAATAGTAATAATAATATTAGTAATAATAATAATAATAGTAATAATATAATAATAATAATAATAGTTATAGTAATAATAATATAATAATAATAGTAATAATAATAATAGTAATAATAGTAATAATAATAATAGTAATAATAATAATAATAGTAATAATAATAATAATAGTAATAATAATAATAATAATAATAATAATAATATTTATTATTATTAAAAAACTTTTTGATTTTAAATTAGCATGGGACAACTAGATTACAGTAATAGACAAAACAACAATGCCCCATAATTTCACAAGAACCGGGGATGGGAAGGACATGTGTTGGAACATTTTACCAACATTTTTGTTTGATCCCCTATAAGATATTCATTTAATTTAGATCTTCCCGAATGGTTCTTAACCAAGTTTTTTGTGATCTATTCCAACCTTGTCCATTATCAATCAGTTCTTGCTGGTTTTTCTAATGATAAACATAGAATTTGATCATGTAATTCTTTTCCTCCGATCGACAATTCTGTAAATCAAAAATTAACCTTTGTTTCAACTCGTGCGATCACTTTTTTGCCGTTGTTTGTCATAATGGCGTCCTTTTATTCTTCGTACGAAGGTCAGGTTACTAGATTGAATCATTTGTAATCCTTTCTAGACGGAATTACGTAAATCACCAATGATTTAAAATGCAAAATTATTGACCAATCAAAAATGTCACAACCGCTCAAATTATGATGAAATTTAAAATGACCTTCAATTTCATAATCTTCCTTCATTGGTATCGCGACAGCGAAGATTGTGCTGGTTTGGACATGTTCTTTGTAGAAATCCTAATGCAATCTCATGTATTGTAACCCTGGCTTGTCCAAATACCGATTGGAAGAAGAGGAAAGGTGGTCAGAAACGTATTTGGATGGATGCTGTTCGGGACGATCTTCACACAATTTTGGCCGGTACTTTATCTTGGAAACAATAGCTAAGTCGATAAACTGACACATCCCTACACGCCTCCGAAAATTGTGGGCAATGGAAAGGGATTATTACTACTACTATTGTTGTTATTATTATTAAAAAATCGTGAACAATGGAAAGGGATTATTCAAGATCCTATGCAGACTTGGAATTAATCAAGATGTGGCTTTGCCACTAACCTTTGCTGTTGTGTTGTATGATGAAATTGTAATTTTTAAAAATTAACTTAACAATTAATGCTAATAACTTGTGAATTGCAAATAATGCAATTCAACTTACAAAGAATAAACGGGAGATTTCTTAATGTAGGTACTCAACTGTAAATTATGCAAAATTACCTAAAATATTACATATAATTTTTTATCATTTAAGTTCTATATACATATATACATATTCTTTATTTTTTTCTTCATTTTTTCAAAATCGTTTTGCTTGTTAACTTATGGAGGGAAATGTTTTTTTTCAATATTGATACTTCTGCAGTAGTGTTTAAAAAAAGGTTTCAACCAAAATTTTTACATGTCTAATGTAATTAAACGATATTTTAAAAGCGAATAATTTATGTTTCCGACACTAAGCCGTGTCTTAATGTAAATAAGGATGTCACTCTTTAGTAAATGATAAAACCCACGAGCGAACGAAGGAACCGATGAGAGTTAGATAACCTTTGGTAACTGTGTGATTGCAATAGAAATGTTTTTGAATGTGTAACCAAATTTACACGATTTACTCATACAATGACGCAATACAAATCGTAGCTAAATATATGACATTTTCAAATACAAATAATCCCCTTTTGATACAAAAATGCACCAATGTAACTTAGACATTCTCACGAAAGTTGATCCATGGGATTTTTTAACATTGTATTTTTCCGTGGCTGGTTTTATCATCTATCGATTTGAAGTTGGTTAGGCCCCAACACATGGCAATGACAATGAAATGATGTAAACACTATCAATAATATGGGTAGATGATAAAACCAACCAAGGGAGAAAAGATTTTGAAAAATCCTATTGGTGCATTCTTCTATCAAAAGGGAATTGTTTGACCTTGAAAATGTACATAAGCTGGAAAAATCAATATATTTACACAGCACTATTCGATTTGTATTGCGTCATCGTGCAAATTTGGTTACACATTGAGAAAGTTTCCTGTCCCCAACTGCCGAGTAATCACACGCATCACACAAAAGGTTTTCTTACTCTTATTGGCTCCTTCTTTCGCAATTTTTTCCGTTGGTTGGTTTTGTCATTTACCATAATATGCTTTAAATAATTTCACCATAACTGGTCCCATATCCGGCTAAGAAAGAAAATAAAATGCCCATATTCAATGTGCCCAATTATCAAATCCAAACATACAATGTACAATCTCACTGCTTCATGGTCTTCAGAGCGAATGGGTTTTTAAATAATAGTAATAGTAATGTTTTAAATGTGTCGTTTATAAATGTTACTATAGAGATGTCTCAATGCACATTTTATTCATCAATTATCCAAGCTGTCACTTTTCTGTTTCACTTCATTAGTTCAATTTTTAACTTAAATTAATTATTTTTAAACGCATTTGTAATTTGATATTTTAAACCAAAATAAAGTTGGAATACAAAATAAATTCTATTTGCTATTTTCTCAATAGTCTTAGTATTTAAATGCTCACAATTTAAAGACATGTTTGAAATATTTTCATATATTATAAAACTTCTATCAATGGGTTTTTAAGGGATCATTCGTCTTTAGAATTGTCAGATTTACTTGAATAATAAATTTACTAGGTTTTTAAGTCAACTAGGAGCACTGTACAGCTGTTTCATCCTTATTTGGAATTATCAGCAGCGCATATCTTTCAAGTTTTACACACACACACACATGAACTTCAACCCACGCCCTATCTGGTGTCAGGTCAGTGCCTTAAACGACTGAGCTACGGGTGGATGACCTGGTAAATTTATTATTCAAGTGAATCTGACAATTCTAATATAGCAATTCTAAAAACAAATAATTCCTTAAAAACCAATTGATAAATACCACTAAACCGTGCTATACAGGCTATTAAACCTGGCAGTATGCAAGGATGGTAAAATCCTAGTAAAAGGGTTCTCTCACTTGCTAAGCCGGTAGTAACGTAGAAGCATTTGAGGACACTGGGCAATTAGAATTGATCAGATTTACTATAAATAATAAATTTACAGGTTTAAGATTATCCACCCGTAACTCACTGGTTTAAGGTGCTGGCATGTGTGTGTAAAACTTGAAAGGTATGCGCTGCTGATGATTCCAAATAAGGATGAAACAGCTGTACAGTGCTCCTAGTTGACTTAAAAACCTAGTAAATTTATAAAACTTCTATTTATAAAAATACTAAACCTTCAACCGCATATTTAAAATGTTTGATAATTAATAGTAATAATAATAATTTACTTAAAACTCAAAATGTTTATGCAAGGAAAGTATGTAATGAACAGTTTTCTAATTCAAATCCTAGAAACGATTAAGTCCCATTACTATTATCATTATTATTATTGTTGTTATTGCATCAGGCTTTCGTAGTAAACCAGAGATACTTTCAGCACATAAATAAATTTTCACCATTTATCGAAAAATTATAAAATTATAAATCTAAAATTTCTTACTAACCCATAAATTGCTGTCATCAAAAATGCAAACAATTAAATTCAAAAAAAATATATTTTTTTATAAAAATAGAAACAATTACACCAAAAAAACTAATAAAAATTAAAAATTTGCAAACAATTAACATTTGAAATGTCTTAAATTTCATTTTATATTTGCTACTTTGAATGTTTTACGAGAAACATTATTCAGCAGTGAACATCTTAGCGAAGCCAAACGTGGGCCCAACAGTGGGAATCGAACCCACGCCTACCAAGGTCCAAATCAAGCCCCATACCGCTAGACCACCCCGGCAATATAATACTTTCGTTACATACACATTATTCAATAGTTGGATAAAATTTTATTTGTCATTACTTTTTTTCATTAGTATTATTCAATAAATTAATTATTTTAATTATTAAATTCAATTACTAGACAAAGATATTTTTAAACCTCTAAAAAATATAATTTTAACGTTTTTAATGTCTATTAATTAAAAACTTTATATTAAGGTATACATGTATATATTGAAAAGAATAAGGGTTTTTGTATATATTTACATTAAAACAATGTGGAATTAAATGATCTATATTATGCAAACACCTTTTGCTTTAAAAATAAGCATGGGGCAATAAAACAATAATTACAGTAAAACAACAGCAACAAAGTCTCGTTGGCATTGAAGATTCTGCAAATCGAAGATTGAGCTTCGTTTTGGCTTTCACTCAACCCTGTCATCTGTGCAACGCTATTATCGAGATACGTGCGATTACTTCTTTGCCGTTGTTTGCCGGAATGGCGTTCTCTTGTATTGTTTCAGTAGCAGTATAAATTTTTTACAGAGGTCAGGTTGCTAACCTTGGGCGCTCAAACCCTCATCCTTTATCCAGGACTGGCTAGATTGAATCATTTCTGGTCCAAACTAGGCGGAGTTGGACTTAAATATCATTAAAATATTATAACTTTTGTTTGAAACTACATTTTATAGTCTAAGCAATAATGTGAAACCTGAAATATTGTTATTTTTTATTCATTTTGTCACAAAAAAATAAACATGATTATTTCGTTTCTTCTCTAATACAATCGATTATTAAACGGCCCTTTTCTCTTGAAAACTTCGGGGGTGTGGGGTGTAGCAAGATTGTTCCATATAATTTTACTCTAAATGTTTTGTAGCAGTTAGGATGCTGCACATAAAACATAAAACATTTTTCGAGTCTTAGATTCAATCGTGCTATTGGAAGTGTATTTTAATTAAGCGACGCTACGTTTTGAGGGATCATGTTACCATTTTGTTTTCGATCTCATCCTTTAACCAAACCTGAAAACGGTTGTAGTGGAGTACTACTGTTCGGTCAATTGTTTAACTGTATGAGCCAATCTATAGTAATATACAGCAGTTTTGGAGTTATTAGATGTTGAACGTATGTACGATGTAAGGACCCAGGAAAGTGCATTATTTATTGCCTTATTAAAATTATTAACATGCAATATTTGGGGTTAGTGGAAAAACAGTGTTAGCTACAAATGGTAGATTTACAAAATCGGTGTCAATTACACAAAATTCAGTAGGTAATGTTTGAATTTGAAACTTTAAATGCCTAAATTCTATGTGGTGCAAGATTTAGAAAATATGCCCTATTGATTGATTTTCTCAAGTCAAGTTCATTTAATATTCAATAAAATCCAACTTATTTCAATATAACACGAAAACGTTAAAATTCTTCAACATTCCATTGTAAAAAATTAGACACTAATTACAAAAATAGTGACTGTAATAAAAAGAAAAGTTACATAATAAAATGGAAACGGAGTTTAAAAAATAATCAATATATTTTATTGCAGAAATTTATTCATTAAAATATACTGAAAAGAATTATTTTAATTATTTATTACAAATGCATATTCTTATTAAATTTATTTTTTATAAGACAACTTTAATTAATTATTAATTGTCATTCTATTGAATAAAATAAGTATAAAATTAATTAAAAAAAAAACTTTTTTTCTATGTTCTAAGTCATGCTCGAAATAGAGATATATTAGCAATCAGAAAAGTAATTATGAAGCAATATATTAAATTAATGAAATTATTGTTTTTGCATTAATATACCGCTAGTTATTATTATTATTATTATTATTACAATTTTTGAAACATACATTTTCTCAAAAATCAATAAACCTTTAATTGTCATTTTACGTTTATTAAATTACATTGTAAATTGGTTAAAAAGTAGTATATATTTTAATGCATTTTTTGCATAATTTAATAATCTTTTCGTTTCCAAAGTTACTAACCGTGAATTTTTTTTAATAATTATTATTATATTTCCCAGTTTTGAACATGTGTTTATTATTCCTCATTCCAATGATTCATACCAGTCCAATAAATATAAATTGCCTTGGAGCAATAATTCTGTTTTAATATAATTTAAAATTTGTTTATTGCAAGAAATCATATTAAGAAATATTTATTTATTTATTAAAATATACATTTTGTGGCTGTGTGCTAACAAAATAATATATATGAATGCATATTAGTGGAGTTGGTAATATATTAAGTAAAAATGTTGCAAAAATTATTATTGGATGATAGTCTGTAAGCCGAATTCAATACGCAATTTGCAAAAATGACACTTGAGCAAGTATGTGATCCCATTGAAACTAACAAAAAGAGTTTAAAATATTTTTTACAATCTATTAGGCCTACCAAAAGAATTTTAATTTTAAATAAAATAATACACGAAACTGGACACATGTTAAATGTTTGGGCACATAGTTAAGCTAATAACATTAATAATAATGGTAATAAATTACAATAAACTACCGTAGCTAATCCCAAGTTCAGTTGAGGTAGGAGGTAGTTTAGGGCGCACGATTAACAATATGGTTTTGCCAACAAAAATATTGATAAACAACCAAGAAAAGAACACCATTTCATTAAACCAAAGCAAAGTAATAATGGGGTTGGATTGGATTTTTAATCTTTGATATGTAAAATTGCCAAAGCCAAAAATGTAATGCACACTTTTATAGGATAATCTCGTAATTTTAAAATAATATTGAGCAGTCACTGTGGATTGGATGTTTCACAACGTGCAGTAAAAAAAATTATTTTTATTACTTTACGGGAAACACATCTATCAGCAGTAAACAATGTAACAAAACCGAACGTGGGCCCCTATTTAGTTTCTAAAAACAAAACGCAAAAATTAGATTAACTGTGTATGTATTAGTACAAAGTAGCGTTTATTTCTAACCGTTATAATTACATACAATCTTGTTTGTTGTAAGGGAAATTTTATTTAAAAACAAAAACCACAACAAAATGCTTTTCAAGCATTGGGCTCCCTATATAATTCCAAATAAAATTATAAGAAGACGTAAACTGTAAGGTAAATTCATTTCGTTAGTTACAAACTTATAAAATTTTAGTATATATACAAAAAGGGGAGCTTAAGAACACATTCCAGAACTGGATCAATAATAGGTCAAACGAAAGTGAACACTCATGCACCCATATTACGTCATCTACTAACGAATATGTTGAAAATGCTCGAATCTGCATATATTCACACATTGAAACCTGATTTGTGTGCACAAAAATAGTTTGTCACTACATTGAAATTAGCTTGGTCCTAGCGTTTAGGTTAGTTGTGAGCTGTACTAACTTGAAAGTTATCTGTACCCCCCATTTTTGTATATATATGTACTCTAAAATGTTATATGTTTGTGACTGACGAGAATGAATGATGAAATGAATTTATCTCACTGGCATCTTTATTTGGAAAATATTTTCTACTTTCATATATAAAACGTAATTAGTAAAATGTGTAAATTCCATTCCGTATTTTATTAAGAATTGCGTCTTGAAATCTGCAAAGTTAAGATAAGCCTTGTTGGCAAAAATAATTGGTTGGGTTAATAATTGGACAGAACATGTGTTGAATGGATGGTTTGATTAAACAAATAAATTATTTATATTTGCAAATAAAAAAAATGAATTAATTTTAAATAAATGACAAAATTGAAAGAAAATATTCAATTGTCTTTTCTAAAAAATCTGGAATAAAAAATATGTATGTAGACTCGAATAAATGTATTGGAAAAAGGAGCTACAATAAAAATTGATTGATTGAATAACAACTGCACAAAAAAAAGAAAAAACATTCAATTTATTCATTATTATTATTACTATTATTACTAATATTATAATTATTACTATTATTACTATTATTATTATTAGTATTATTATTATTATTATAATTATTACTATTATTACTAATATGCACATTATTACTATTATTATTATTATTATTATTATTAGTATTAGTAGTACTATTATTATTATTATTATTATTACTATTATTACTATTATTATTATTATTATTATTATTACTAATATTATCATTATTACTATTATTATTATTATTATTAGTAGTAGTAGTAGTAGTACTATTATTATTATTATTATTACTATTATTACTATTATTATTATTATTATTACTATTACTATTAGTAATAATATTATTATTATTATTCTTATTATTGCTTGAATATTTTCAAAAAATATATTTTAGCAAAGGTGAACGAGGGACTGCATTCAGTACGGCGGTGGCATTGACAACCATTGCCGTACTTTTCACTATTTTAGAAAATAATAATTTCTAGACTCTGTGTAAAATTGTAAACCAACTGTCAGAAGCTAGAAGCAGTACTTATATATATACATATATGTATATATATATATATATATATATATATATATATATATATATATATATATATATATATATATATAATAAACATTTATCCTTATAGATAAAACGTTATAAAGAATTATCTAATCAGCCTGCGCCAAATATCGTTGTAGAGTTTGATAAAAGTAAATATATAAACATGATAAGTTAGGTCCAAGTATATGTGAATAACATTTCGATAAATAGTGTAATTTAAACGCTAAAAAAAATAAAATACAAGGGTTTTGATAAGATAACCACACACTTGCAAAATCGACTTATTTATTTATTGAATTTTATATTTATCCGTTTTTGCTACTTTGAATAGTTTACCAAAATGGTGTTCTCCAATTATTTGTGTAGCATTATGTATTTTGTACAGAGGCCAGGCTCCTGACCTTGAGCTTGAAGCCTCCTACTCCATCTAGGCATAGGACTGGCTAGATTAATTTATTCTTAGTCTTCTTGTGTAAAAGAATACTTGACAATGACAGAACACAAGTTAGTAGACCGCCACAAATGTATCTAAAAACGATGGAAAAGTTTTATTAAAACAACTGTGACGTGGGATTAGATAACATGTTGGGCAAAAGGTACAATTTAATATTGTCAGATTCACTTGAATAATATATTTATTAGGTTTTCAACTCAACCAGGAGCACTGTAAAGTGAGAAAACTCTTTGACTAGGACTTTACCATATAGGTCCTTGCATACTGCCGGGTTTAATAGCCTTATATGGCACGGTTCGGTTGTATTTATCAATGGGTCTTTTAAGGGATTGTTTGTTTTAGAAGTGTTATATTAGAATTGTTATAGAGGGTGGGTTCAAGTTCATGTGTGTGTGTAAAATTTGAAGGGTATGCGTTGCTGATGATTCCAAATGTAGGGATGAAGCAGCTGTACAGTGCTCCTGGTTGACTTGAAAACCTAGTAAATTTATTATTCAAGTAAATCTGACAATATTAATATAAAATTTCTAAAAAAATATAATCCCTTAAAACCCCATTGTTAAAAAAAAGGTACAATTGCCTGGAACTATCTTTTTGTTCTGTGTTTTTTGAAACGAAAAGACTGTAAATTTTAATTCTAATAACATGTTAATTTTTTTTCTATAATATAAAACTTTGTATTAAATGCAAAATTGCAAAATTTCTAACAAATACTTTTAATGAATATTATCAAATTTACATAAATATGAACCATGAGATTGCGAAAAAGTAGTATAATTGTGATTAGTAGATTGAAAAAAGTTTTTAAACTATAATTTATTCATAACCAAATGAAATAATAATAATAATAATAATAATAATTTTGTTTCAAATAAAGTATGATTTGTTATTTTTTAAAGTACATATTTAATTATTCTTATTTTTGAAAATTTTTAGCCAAATTCCATTTAATTTATTTACTGGGCGAATGTTTTGGGAAAAACATTTACAAATTTTGCCTATTTGACGAATTATTTATTTTATTTTATTTTGTTACTTATTTATTTTGTAGTACATTAAATATTTTGACGAGAAACGTGCATCTTTTGGCAGTGGGAACATTGTAACAAAGTCCTTCGTATTTAATGGACCGGTAGTGGGATTCGAACCCCGATGTCCACCTAGATTCTGGCAGTGCAACTCAAATTATTGCCTACTTAGTTTTGGGGTGCCACTCTATCAAAGCATTCAAAAAATTTTGACTTTGACACGTATTCTTTAAAATAAGCACGTGACAGCAAAATTGTTCCACCTAATTGTTGATTTGTTTTTTGGTTTTAAAAATATTGAAATTCGTAGTTCAATAAAGTCGTTTACCTTTGTTTTAGAGTTGTCACATTAGAATTGTCAGATTCACTTGGTTTTTAAGTCAACCAGGAGCACTGTACATATACTTTTGTCCTTATTTGGAATTATCAGGTTTTACGTACACATGAACTTGAACCCACGACCTATTTGGCGTCGGGTCAGCGTCTTTAACCACTGAGCTACGGGTAGTAGACCTTGAACCTGTAAATTTATTATTTATAGTAAATCTGATCAATTCTAATTGTCCAGTGTCCTCAAATGCTGCCAGGTTACTACCGGTTTAGCAAGTGAGAGAACCCTTTCACTAGGATTTTACCATATAGGTTCTTGCATACTAGCAGCTTTAATAGCTTGTATATATAACCGAACCATAGGTTATATTTATCATTCAGCTTATAAAGGGTATATTTGTTTTAGAATTGTTATATTAGGATTGTCAGATTCACTTGGATAATGAATTCACTAGGTTTTTAAGTCAACCGGGAACATCCTTATTTGGAATCATCAGCAGAGCATACACACACATGAACTTGAACCCACGCCCTATCTGGTGTCAGCCCAGCGCCTCAAGCCACTGAGCTACGAGTGGATGACCTTGGATCTGTAAATTTATTATGATATTATTACTGAGATTTAAAGACATATTACAATTATTTTAAAGCGTCTATATATCTCTACATCTGTTTTAATTAAAAATAATTTTGTTACTTTCAGATAAAAACCGCATTACGATGGGTTTAATACAGGGACCTTTCGTATTTTCAGAAAACGTTCAACACAGTGCAAAAACTCAACACATTATAAAAATTAAAAAATATGTTACTAAAATGCTAGAAAATATTAATTATACGTTTGTAAGTTATCCTTTTTTATAAATTATAAATTTATAAATAATATACTATTTTTAATTCAATCAATATATATCATTAATAATAAAATGTATAAAATGTACAAATCAAATGTCAATTGGTTAACAGAGCAACATGAAACACGACGTCAAATGAATTTTTTTGCAATGCAAAGCATAATAAACTTTCTTTCCTATTTATCAAATAGTGGTTGTATAGACTACCAAATACTGAATAATGAATGCAATTGAATATTTAATGAGGTCGTGCACTGGTTCGATTATCAATGTAGTTTTATGTAGTCTGTTGTTGATTTTTTCAAATGTTATGGGAAAGCATGATAGAATCGACGGGGCTCAATGGTTGATGTCAGTGGCAAGTCTACGTTTATCCAGGTTTAATTTTGGCGCTTTATTAACACTGCTACTCGTAGCGCCTAATAGAATATTATTGTGAACAAAATAGCAGGTTTTAACCAACAGATCATGAATTTAAAAAAATTAGTGCTTATATAAGCTTTTTATTACTTAAATAACATCAATATTAGGTCTGTTGGCTGGTAATGTTTAGATAAATTATTATTATTATTATCATTATTATCATTATTATTATTATTATTATTATTATTATTACTATTAATTTTATTTTTACTATTAATATTATTATTATTATTATTATTATTATTATTATTATTATTCATTATTATTATTATTACCATTACTATTAATATTATTATTACTATTAATATTATTATTATCATTATTATTAACATTATTATTATTATTATTATTATTATTATTATTATTATTATTATTATTATTATTACTATTACTATTAATTTATATTTTACTATTAATATTATTATTTTTATTATTATTATTATCATTATTATTGTTATTACCATTACTATTAATATTATTATTACTATTAATATTATTATTATCACTATTATTAACATTATTATTATTATTATTATTATTATTATTATCATTACTATTATTTTTTATATATGTATATATATATATATATATATATATATATATACTAAAATGTTATATGTTTGTGACTGACGAGAATATAAGAAATGAATTCATCTCACAATTTACGTCTTCTCATATTTTTATTTGGAATTATAAAGGAAACCTAATGTTTTAAATAATATTTTTTACCCAAATAAAACAATATTTACAAAATATAGATTTTGTGCCGCGGTAGTCTAGCGTTACAGCTTCCAACTTGAACCTGATTCGGCATGGGGGTTCGAATCCCACTACCGATACCAAATGCAAACCTACTTTCGGCTTTGCTAGAATATCTCCACTGATGAAAGATGTCTTTTCCGTACAACCTTGAAAGTAGTAAAAATAGATAAATAATCACCTTTTCAAAATAAACGTTTTTTAAAATTTTTTATTTTATTATACAAAATCTTAATTTTTTAGCTACTATTTTATTTGCTATAAAATGAACTACCACCAACAAAACAATAATTTAACTCAATTGTTATGCAAAACAACGTTGTGGTTTTTTTGTTAATTTTATTATAAAAACGGTTGATTATTTAGTAATTATAAGATGCAACATATTTTTTTGCTATTCTCCAATGAAACAAATGATGTTTTACAGATTAAAAAATGCCAATTTGTTTCTTATCTATTTTTTCAAGTTGCACAATAATTTTTCTTAGAAACACGAAAAAGATTTTAATTAAAATGATCATTCATTTGTTGGTTATCTTTTTTTTCCCGACTATACCTCCAAATTATTTTAGCATTTGTTTTATCTAACTATTTCCATATCTACATATATATCGATTTTTAACGTTTTATTAAATAAAATAATGAGTTTTCACTTGTTTGAAAATAGCTTCATTGTAACTGTGTCCTAACCTAATGGTTTAAAATAATACATAATTGAAAACAAATTTATAATTAAAAAAGGAAATAATTATTATTTTACATTAATTAAATATATATGTTGATTAATATTTGAAGATAATTGAAAGTTATATAGTGTCATTGGCAAATATAAATTTAGAGTACAGAGCAACAGAATGGTATTAAACACGGATTAAAAACAAATTATTTTTCATAAATTGCACTTAATAGTCACGACTGTATCAAATGACTTGTTTACTGTTAGTACATTTTAAAATAAGTATTTACCAAAACATTTTTAATCCAATATGAAAAACTTTTTTTGTATCGCTTATTATTTTTTCAATTATTTAAGAACCGACCTTGGAATATAAAAAAACATTTTTATATAATACTACCTTTATAATGGTCGTAAATAATTCGTCCAAATAGAATTACATAATAGAGTTTTTTGTTATTCAAAATTTAAATAATTAGCATAATTAAAATATTTTTAATTTTATCATTTTCAAACTCTTGCTTAATCATTGATGGTTTTATTGTTATTATTATCGTATTAACAAGGGAAACTTATTTAAAGCAGTCGATTCCTTTTATAATTCCAAATAACAAAATCAATTTGTTTCTTTATGCCTGTGCAGTTATGAATGCTAAGTAAAAACTCAAATGCATTATAACTTTTGTACATATATATATATATATATATACATATATATATATATATATACTGGGGTAATCTAGAGGTACAGCGTTCGACTTGGAACTGAGTGGGTATGGGTTGGAGTCCTACCACCAGCACTAAATGCGGGCCCACGTTCGGTTTTGTTAAAATGGCCACTGCTGAAAGATGTGTTTTCTGTAGATCATTTAAAGCAGCAATAAATAAATAAATAGTACTAATAAAATATAAACTTTTTAATTTGTTGTAATTTTATACACATTTTACCAATGCTAGCAAAGGATTAAATGTTCATGTAACATTTTTATCCATTTATTTCAATTTTAAAAATGTCAATCAAGTATTTTAACGAATTTATTTGTTTTACATTTTACGCGTACCGCATAATATTTGTCATTATTTTCCTTTATTACTTTAAATTTTATTTGTACAATTTAGTGTTTTTTCTTTTGATTTACACAAACGGTTTTAATTAAACTATTATTGCGTATTTTTTATTCTGTTAATTTATTATTTATGATTAATTATTTTTATACGTGAAATTATTAATGCTTATTATTATTAATATTGCCTTTTTGGCTTATGTAAAACATTATTTCGTCAAGTGAAGAGTTTGGAAAAGCTAGGCGAAGGTTCGTTCGGTGTCTATGTGTATTATTTAATGCTAACATTTAAGCTTTAGTTGAATTATGTTTGGTGCATATATATATATATATATATATATATATATATATATATATATATATATATATATATATATATATACTTGTTTATTACAATAATATAGAAAGATTGGTTTTTATTCAAACAGTTAATGAATAACATAATGTTTATTTAAAAAACCAATAGTCTACCAACATATAACAGCACTAGGAATGCAACTGTACACATATAAATGATTTAACGTCAATATAATATCTGTATGCATACAAATATTTTGTGTTTGTGACGGGAAACAATATGCACAAAAGAATTTATTGTACAAATTACACTTTGTATTAATTTTGTTTGAAATTGTACACTTGTTATAATGTTTATTCGGTGTAGAAGGTCAAGCGACAAGACCAGAAATGACAGATGAATGTTACACTACAAAAATATCTTCAATGTTTAGACAAAATTGTATGTTATGTACATTATTTGACACAAAATATATATTTGACAATGTGAATACAAACTACAAATAACAATGTTTTTATAACAAATTTTAACAGTTACATTTTTTCATTTAGTACATTTAGTGACATTTATAATATTTGTGAATTTGTGTTAACTAATAATTTGTCACAGAAAAATGTGTTTGACATATTCACACAAAGAAAAAGAAATTGATTACACATACAAGTGATATATCCGTGTGCCTGTACAATCCAACAAAAACATACTGAAAAATTGTGCAAAAATTCATGTTATTAAATTATTTTTTTTTGTTCAAGATAAAAACAATTATCAAAATGACTTAATAGAATGGCAGTAATTGAAAAAAACATGTTTTGATATTCATTTCAATTGATACAAGCGAAATTGTAAAATATAATTGACAGATATGGATGTATCGTTATTGTTTCGTTTGTTTACGTACCTTTATATGGACAGTATCGTTCCTTTCTTTCCCTTTATACACCAAAACACATCTATATCAACAATAAAAAGTGCTATTTCTAAATTATTATTCATTTCCGGATTGAATTTATTAATAATGACATTTAGTAATATAAAATATTCTATATTTAAGTCTGTTTAAAAATAGCTATGCATTTTAAAAAAATATACAACCAATGAAAAAGTAACTTTTTAAAATTAACATTTTAATAAACAAAATTAGGTAAAAGTACTTTGCAGAATATTTACAATAAGGGTTTTTATTGGATTTGTCGAATTTACTTAATTGATAAATCCACTTGGTTTTAGTTAACCAGGAGTACTAAATAGCTGTTTCACATCTTTATTTGGAATTATCAGCAGTGTACCATTGAGCTACAAGTGGTTGAAACTGACCCTGTACATTTATTATTTGTAGTGAATATGATTAAGGCTAATTACCCAGTGTCGTCATTATTATTTTATGCATCGGGATGGCCTGACGGTACGGCGATTGAATTGGAACTGGTGGACATGGGTTCGAATCCCACCACCGACACTAAATGCGGGCCCACGTTCGGCTTTACTAAAATGATAAAAAATGCGTTTCCCGTGTAAACATTCAAAGTAGTAAAAATAAATTAAAAAATAATAATAAAATAAAATAAATAATTCGTTTAATAGATAAAATTTGTATTGTATGAAACACAATTTTTATGTTGTACTTACTTTATAATATTAATTGGAATTAAAATTTATAATATTTTTAAATGTACATATTTTAAATTATAACCTTGTTTTTCATTGTATTGGTTTTAATATAACTTTGATAGCCTTGGTTAGTTAGAATATTTTGGTGAAATAATGCTGCTAAATAATTATATATTTTCTTGCTAAAATTGTGTTTTTTGTTTAAAATAAGTTAGAAAATCAATATTTTAATAAGTAGTTTCGAACACAATTCACAATAGAATGTTGAAACAGTGTCATATTTCAATGCATAAAACAGAATTTAAATTAACAATGGAGAAATATAATTTTTAGGCTAATTTTTTAAAATTATTTTACTTACAAGTTAAAACAAACGAGGTTGTACAGTTATAATTTATTATTTAAAATAATTCAGGCATTTACTTGTAAAAAATCGGACAAAAGTGCATTTTATCATTTCATTTGTTACAAGTAGTACATTTATTATTTTAGACACAAACGTTGGGTTATAATAGCTGACACCATTTTACTTATTGTCTATAAAAATAAGGTGCTTGGTAAATCTAACTTTGCAATACATTGTTTACTTTAAATGATTACAAAAACTTGTTTTTTAATTATATACTTAGGGTTTGTTATATTTATTTTTATTTACCTTCTTTCGTTTGGAAGAGCGAGCGGTAACACAATTGTCCAATAGGATTGCAAACCATTTGTCCATTGTAAAGATTGAAATTCTAGTCGGATTTTGGCAAACTCCGTTGTGCTGATTTTTTCTTCTTTGCCTTATTTCAATCAAATGGGTTCTTCTTCTTGTTGTTTTGTTTAGCACTATTTTTTACAGAGGTCAGGTGACTAACCTTACGCTCAAACCCTCATTAACGTCCATCTGAAGGTCAATTATTTGTTTTAAAGCATTGAGCATTGTTACAATTCCGTTTACATTGGGACTTCGTTCATTGCTCTATAGTGATTGAGTTCTAAATTTGCTAAATTTTTGCATATTTAATAGATGTGTTAGTACAATATTTAAAATGTATCATTTAACAATAGTAAATAGCTGTTTTGTGAAATAGAAATTAACGTACACCAATTATGTAAAATTATATTTATTAATAATTTAAAAAGCAATTAAAAAATTTTTTTATTACACTATAGCTTTCTAGTTAATAGTTTGAAGCACGTTAGAAAAATGTTATTTATAATTAAGTAAAGTTTTTGACAAAAACCAAACATAAAATTACCTGTCAAACAACGTAATTGTACGTGCCATTTAGAAAATATAATAATCCCTAAATTATTAATATTTCACAAAATTTTATTAAATAAAACTTATTAATTCATTCCTTCTTCATCTTTTAGAACTGTTACCTCTTCTATGCAAGGTGTTAATTCTGACCAGTTTTCTCTATCCTGTTCTATAAAAAACCAATTTGAGGTATTATAATTATTAACCAAATTTACCATGGGTTGTCCTTTACTGGGGGATGCCCTTTCTAAAATTACAATACAAGTTTTAATAATTGAACAGTTTTGGTTCACTTTTCTTCTTTTTATAAAGGATCTTCCAGCCCCAAATTATTTTTTTACAGATTTACGATTGCCTAGTTTGGTTAATTTCTTATTTTTTTTAGCAAAGTTGCACAAACGTATTATTATCAAATACACAAATAAATAAACAATATAAGATTTTAAAATATGATTCATTGACTAAAAATTGTTTTGAGCGGTTTTTGAAAGTACAATAATGCCCTATTTAACTCACATAATAGATGTTTACTCTGGAACTAAAAAGCATTAGCAATCCTGTGTTAAATTAACAAAAAACATTGTTTTTTCCATTAAAATAATTAACATAATAGTTGATGAAAACCTTTAAATTATCTATATCAAAAACACTATTTAATTATTGAATAAACATGTTTATTGTACTTGTATAAATAGCAAGTAAATTGAAAACAATTTTTAAATAATTTTGCTAACAAGTATTCTATACAACATTTTAAGTAATAAAAAATAATAATAACAATTTATTACAATATTACAATACTAAAACATTTTTTTAATTTTAAACATATGTAGATTGTTGTACATTATTGATATCAAAATTATAACAGTTTGCCAATATAATGAATTGGGAAAAAATTGACTAAGCATAAGTTTCAGTCCCACGTCCTGTAATTATTAATAAAAAATTACACAACATATTGCAAACCAATATTTCATATATATTTATATGTTTTAAATTGATCTAAAACTGATATATTGTTTTTTATACAAGTTTATAATGTTTATAGAATTTAAAACATCCTTTTCCAACTGGACGGAAAGAAATTATATTTTTCATTACAGCATATTAACTAAATTGAACCGTTTTGTTTATATTCAATTGAACAGACATACAAATCTGGAGTCACAGTTAATGTAGCTGTCAAAAATATTCGACTACTTCCCGAATACACAGATGCCGACTATCAAAACAGTGACAACGGTATTATTTTGGATTCAAATCGCAAATCGAACATGAAACATTGGCGAAAACCTTTAGAACACATTTTACAAACTCGGTGCAGGTAGATTGAAACGAATGTTGAGCTTATCTAAGATCGGTGTGTTAAAAATGTCTAGATTTTAACGAGTATCTTGACATCGTATGATAATGAAATCTAACACTTATTAATTAGTGGTAATTGGTTTTTAGTTATTTGTTTACATTGATTGTAATAACAGAAACCAAACAAACAAACAAACTAAAACCATTATTCATTTAGTCGCGTTGCTCTGAAAATAAGCATGGGGCAATAAGACAACAATTACAACAAAACAACAATAGCAACAAGAAAATCTCGTTGGCATTAAAGATTCTGCAAATCGAAAATTGCGCTTTCTTTCGGCTTTTACTCAACCCTGTCATCTGTGTAACTCTGTCATCCAAATACGTGCGATTACTTCTTTGCCGTTGTTTGCCTGAATGGCGTCCTCATGTAACGTTTCCGTAGAAGTATAAATTTTTTACAGAGGCCAAGTTGCTAATCTTGCGCACTCGAACTTGGGACTGGCTAGATTGAGTCATTTCTGATCCAAACTAGGCGGATAAATTGAATATAATTATACAGATAAACCAGCAAGTAAATACAACTGATAAAGTGCAAAAATGTGATGCTTGATTACTCAAAAAAATCGCTAATCATAATAATCAATAATGTTAGCGTAATGATTTATTGGCACAGCGCTTAACTTGGAACTGGCTTAGCATGGGTGCTAATTCCACCCACTTCGGCTTCGCTAAAATGTCTAATGCTGAAATATTATTTTTGTAGTAAAATTATAAATAAGCATCGTGCTACAATAAAACTGTAAATAATAATATTTATATATTTTTAAATAGTTAATATATAAAATTAAAATTCTATAAAAATTTAATTCAATATTAACCTAAAAATTACTGAAAATAGCTATTATTTTTAAATTCTTCTGATACCAAAAATGTATTTTTAGTTTTGTACAAATTTATACTTTAATAAAGTGTTTAAAAAATAAAAAAAAGACTTTAACAATTTATTTTAATTTTAAACATAAAAATAATGTATTTTAAACAAACCATGTTTTTCTGTAAGTGTACGGCTTTATCAAAGCGCCTTTAACAAGTATGGATTTGATGTAATAAATGAGTGTCTACATTTAGTACTAGTGGTTGAACCCAATTCTATATACAATAAAAAGTAAATTTGGGTTATTACAAATACCTTACTTTGTATTAATTTAATTATGAACGAAGTTTTTGTCTTGAAAAACAATAATATGTTTTTAATTTTTTAATTTGTTCAGTGTGAAATTTTTAATTTAATTTAAATTTAAATAAAATAATAATAATAATAATAGTAATAACAGCATTATTGTTTCATGCTTATTTTTAAAGCAAAAGGGTTTTCTAATAATAATAAATAATAAACAGCTTTTGTTTTATAAATTATTATTTTAATTATAAAAAAAACATAATTAAATATTTCATTTTTAAAAATAGAATTCAGAAACACATGCAATTAGTTTCCTTTTATAGTTTACTATAATCAAGGAAGTAAACAAGCCTTTCTTAATTATGCAATATAATTGTAAATGTGCAAATACAAAAAAATATTTTCAACTTCGATTGTGTCAAAATAGAACTGAGTAACCATTCAATACTGGTCCCTGTTTATTTTCGCTAAGAATCCATTTGCTAAATTACGCTTTCTCAAAAATATTCAAACAGTCGACTAAATAAAAACATTATACATTTCTTAATGTTTCTTAATGGCTTTTTATGGGTAAAGTAATAATACTATCAAATTTATTTAAATAATAAATCTATTTGATCAACCAGGAGTACTGTACGGCTGGAATTGTCAATAATGCATATCTTTCAAGTTTTTTATACAATCTTGAAACTTTAGTGAATTAACTCCAAGTTGCTGGTCACGTAGCGGGATTCACTAAACGCGAGATGGGGGCGGTTTGATATAACAAACGGCGTTGCTTGTCGTTAAAAGTTGCGGTAATCGCCTAGTCTTAATTTCCCTCTAATACCTTACGTCAGTACTGATTACGTGTAGCAATAAATAAGAACGCATAGACTGGACTGGAACGATTATTGCCAAGGTCTACAGGATCAGGTCGTGAGAAAAAAACCAAAATGGAAGCCGAATAGAAACGGAATTACAAGACGAAATGGAAGTGATTAACGGCGTGAGAACGGTTATTTTTCTAGCCGTTCCCACTGGTATGTACCGTTGCTACATTCAAACAAAAATGGTCAATATTCGAAAAATATTAATTCCCAAAAATTAAATGTCAATTTTTGATGAAATAAAATAATATTGTTTATTATTTGCGATGTTGAATTATCTTCATCGATTTTCCCCACTACAAATACCATTTGATTACATATGATATATTAATTTTAATTTTAAATTAAAACAAAACATTATTATAGCAATATTGTTGGACAGTTAACAAAATTGGATTAATACATTTTTATAAATAATTTATAAATAATTGTCGATACTCAATATTGTTGATACTTATTTGGAGTTTTTTTCTAGGCCGTTAAATTAATTTTATAAAAACCTTTTTTTAATAATAAAATAATTTTAAAAACTGAACGACTCTAAAAAAATAATGTTTTATTGTGAATTGTAGTTGTCGGTAATTGTTAAATGATGTTTGTTATTGGGCATAACTGTCTGATATTAATTTAGAATTCCTTTTCATCAAATATATTGTATGTAATTAAAGATTTTAAATTGAGATTATAATTTATTACATTAAACATTGGACTAAAACATTAATTATTAAGTTTAAAAACCACATTTTATTTTGTAAAAAAAAATATTATTGTACCGACAAGATTTCTACTTACAAAACCAGATAGTTTTCAAAATTCAAAATTAAGTCACAAAACGTTGTGGACTAAAAATCAATAAGTACAAGTACGTAAGCTGTACGACAAATTCAATACGCAGCACACAAAACAAGGAAAGAACACATACAATCGTTATTGTAAATTGGCTATTTTATAACTGCTGTTTTTTAAACTAATGTATTTGTAAATTATATCTTTTAAAACACGTGTATTTAATAATAAGAAATCACAATATTAATTTAAACTTTTGTAAAAATTGTTTTTTTTTTTCTTAAAGGTCAAAGTATCAATACGTTGCTGTAGGTTATCAATACAAATTGTAACGTCAGTTGCATTAATTTGAAATTAAATATTACAACATGAATTATAATGAAATCAAAAATGGTTTATAGCTTATTGATTAGTATGTATTTATTCATATCTTTTCAAAGATATTATTTTTGGAAATGACATTTATAAATATGAATATTGCATGTGGCTTAATACATTTGTTTTGTCACTAAAGTAATTTTTTAAATTTAAATTATTATTATTATTATTATTTGTAATAACAGTAGTAATGATAATAGTATTGTTTCTGACTTTAATTAATATATATTTTAAATTAAAACAATTTGTAAAGATTGTTCTAAGTTTGAATTAAAAGAAATGGAAAAAAAGATTGACACTATTTTATATAACAAAAAATATATTTATCAATAGAATTTTGAAGAAATTATATATTAAAGAATTGTTATATTAAAATTATCAGATTTACTTAAATAAATTCACTAGGTTTTCAAGTCAACAAGGAGCACTGTACAGCTGTTTCATTCTTATTTGGAATCATTAGTAGCGCATACCTTTCAAGTTTTACACACACACATTAACTTAAACCCACGCCCTATCTGGTGTCAGGCCAGCGCCTTAAATCACTAAGCTACGAGTGGATTACCTTCGACCTGTAAATTTATTATTTATAGTGAATCTGATCAATTCTAACTGCCCAATGTCCTCAAATGTTGCTAAGTTTCTACGGGTTTAGCAAGTGAGAGAACCCTTTCACTAGGACTTTACCTTGTGAATTTATTGTTTAAATGAATTTGACATTTGTAATATAATAATTCTAAAAAAATATATTATTAGTGTAGCTAGAAAAATAGACTTAAAGATAGATGACGTAACTTCACTGTAGCCGGTCCCAAGTCCAGTTGAAATAGAAGGACATTTTATGCCCAAGCTTAAGAGCCTGGTCATTTTAACAACCGATGTTGGTAAAGGAATAACAAAAGGCTACCATTCTATTGAATTATAGCAAAAAACAAAAATCAGTATGATTCCAATAGCGGGCTTTGTCCAAATCCAAATAGAAGTGTGCCGGGGTGTTCCAGCGGTACAGGGCTCGAATTCGGACCTCGGTGGGCACGGGAGTTTGAATCTCACTACTGGCATTAAAATGCGGGCTCACGTTTGGCTTCGCTAAAATGTCGCCACTGCTGAAAGATGTGTTTCTCGTAAAGCATCCAAATTAGCAAACATTAAAAAAAAATTTAGTAAACACGATTTTTAAAGTCGACAATTTGGTGATCTTGATCCAAAATTGGCCTTACCAAACACCTTATTTTGATACAGAATAAGTTTTATTTATTATAACTCAACATTTTGTAATAAATAAAATTAGCATTTGAACAACTTGTAGTAATTGAAATAATAAAACGCATTTTTTTACCATATTTTTAACAATCAAATGTTTGAATTATTTTAAATTCTAAATTACAACTTTACAAACTAGTTTGTTTTAACTTGTAAGTAAAACAATACATCGTTATTAGCGTCGCTTCGAATTACGAATTTGCCAAATAGCCACTTGCTGCACTAACAACCATTAACAACGTTTGCTAAACAATAGAATAATATGATGTTGTAATAAAAAGTTTTATAATATTAAAACAAATTACATATTCTTGTTTTATAATTGTGTAACACAAAAAATTTAATTTAAATTAGTTGAAATTAATTATTATTACTGATTAAATGTAGATATTATTATTTACTGTTATATATTTTACAAAACTCATTTACTTTAAAAATAAGCACAATAAGACAACAATTACAGCAAAATAACAACAACAACAACAAAGATTCTGCAAATCGAAGATTGAGCTTCCTTTCGACTTTCAATCAAGTCTATCATCTGTGTAACTTTGTCATCTAGATACGTGCAATCACTTTTTTACCGTTGGATGCCGGACTGGCATCGTCCTCTTGATTGTTTCCGTAGCAGTATACATTTTTTTACACAAGCCAGGTTGCTAACCTTGAGCGCCCAAACCCTCCTCTTTTATCCAGGCTTGGGACTGGCTAGATTGAATCATTCCTAATCCAAACTAGGCGGAGTTGTTACTATTATTATTATTATTATTATTATTATTATTACTATTACTACTACTATTATTAATATTCCTATTATTTATATTAATAATAATAATTGTTATTATTATTATATTAACACTTACTATTATTATTATTATTAACATTATTATTATTATTATTATTATTATTATTATTATTATAAATAATAATAATATTATTATAGTGTTGTATTGTATTAGTCGGTAAACAAAACAATACTCATATGTAAAATGTGGACACCAACTTTCATTGAACACACACGCACGCACGCACGCACATACAAACATACATCAATGCATCCATGCATGCATGCAAATAATTATTTATAATTTCCAATTTTTGTTCGCTTTTTGCTGTTTTATTCCTTGTGTGTTTATAGACGTCAAAGAAAATTAAATTTGACATTTAATCCAAAGGTTATTGCAACAATTTGCCATTTTTTTATTTTTCTATTTTGATGTTTAAAAAATTCGTTTTTATAATTTTTGTCGAACAAGTTTTTGTCAAAGTTGTTTAAATTCTGTTGTCGCATATATTTCTTTTAACATTTATATTACTATATATATTTATATTTATATTGGGACTGGAATTATCCAACGTGTTTTTCCTTAGTTTATTTTTGTATACTATTGACCAATAGAACAAGAACACAAACTCTTCATGTGTATCAAGATATAATTAATTAATTAACAAAGAATTTTTATACAGTATATTAATTAACCATCGATTTGTTGTATTTTCAGTCCTGTACAGTCCTGGAGATGCACAAAGGTTTTGTTGTTTTCAGCAAAGAAAACTGTTTGTTCTCTCATAAACATTATCAACAACAACAACAACAACAACGAAAAAGTTAAAATAACAGAAATAGTTAAATATCAATTAACCTAAAAGCATCCAGGCATTATGCCGATTTTCAATTCTCAAGAGAGAATTCTACAATAATAATATAAAAATAAATGTTTATTATGCATTAAAACAGAAGACATTTTATGTATTATAAAGCACAATAAAATAAGAATTTTTTATTTGAAATGTTTTATAGAGTTTAAATATATATTATTATTGTTATTATTTACACAAACAAATTAGAAAAAACACTTTTCCACAAAGTGTAATTCTGTTTCTATAAATAAATTTAGAGCGCTTAAAAAAACAACAATTTTAAATTGTGCTACAGAAAACAAAATGCTTTTTAAATTAAACTATGCAGTTTGTTTAAAATGAATCGATAGTGTTATTGTCTAATACAGGTTTAAAGTAAACCATGAAAAAAATTCAAGCAACGATACGCAACGATACAGAATTTAAAAAATCTGTCAGTTCCTTTTAGAAAACAACACATTTTTTTAAAATTTACGTTGTTCCTGTTATTGAAATACATTTTAAAAATATTATATTCTAAGCACTCTCAATTTGTTTATAAAAACACGAACGTTTGAATCCTTTTTTATTTAATTAAAATATGTTGGAGTTGACAGTCACGATTAGTGTTAAATATAAATAATACATGTATGATTTGAACAATTTTTATTTGATTGTTTCCTTTTTTTGAATGTTTTGCGAAAAACATCTTTTAGTAGTGGACATTTTAGCAAAGCCGAACGGGGGCCCGCATTTTAGTGCCAGTAGTGGGATTCAAATCCATGCCCACTGAGGTCCGAATTTGAACACTGTACCGCTGGAACACCCTGACACAACATTAATATGTATTTGTTTATGAATCAGTTGTTGTATATTTGTATTATTTCATTGGGTAAAAAATTAAGCATATTTTATTCAATTTATATTTTTTAATTTATACTGTAAAAAATTGTTTTAAAATTATTCTTATTTATTTATTACTAACAGACATCCCTTGCCAAAGCACTATTATTTGTCAATGCATCCGTACGTAGACCGCCACACTACCACAACACGATACGAGTGTTCCCCAAAATCGCTCGAAGAACACAACTGCCCTGCAAACTTTCCAGCTGGTGCAATCTATTACAAGCGTTCGATCAATGGCCAATGCACACAAAATGTAATTAGTCACTTGGAATGTTAAAATTATTTTTTCCCAGTCTATACGTAAACATCTAACAAGACATGGGTGTTGTTGACAATTTACTTTGTTTTTGACACGGTAGTTTACGTTTGACATACAATATTTAGAGTAATAAGAGAAGGATATGGCAATGTTTTATGTAAACAGAAGGACTAGAGAAGCCCAACCATTATCCCGATAGAAAAACCCGGTTTGGACTGACGTTGAGACTCGTCAACTTAGTTTTTTTATTTGTGCTCAACTAAATAAATTATTTAATTGAGCAATAAATAGAACTCATTAGAGTGGTTAAAGTTGGAATGTATTTAACATTCAAAGTTATCATGCCTCAAGCGTCGTTTACAGAGTAAAAATTAATAATAAAATAAATAATAATAATGCCGGGGTGGTCTAACGGTACAGCGCTCGAATTCGGACCTCGGTGGACATGAGTTCGAATCCCACCACCGGTACTAAAATGCGGGTCCATGTTTGGCTTCGCTAATTGTCCACTGCTGAAAGATGTTTCTCGTAAAACATTCAAAGTAGCAAACATAAAAATTAAAAAAATAATTTGCGAGTTTTTAATAACTTGAACTATTCTAGGAACTTATAATCAATAGAGGATTTTATCCCCACTGATGATAACATGTAATTTCTGTGTGACATGGTATGTTAAACTTTAATTAAAAGTTTTTTTAAGTAAAAACATCTACAAAAATTAAAACGATGTTTTAATAATTATTTGTAAATATGTTTTCTAAATCATAAATAAAAATAATGGTTAAAAATTTAATGTATTCCTCATTTTTATTAAATAACGTTTGTTTCTCATTTATATCAGCATTAATATATTGTGGTCAGCACTTATGAAAGCACAATTAATACATTTTTTTAAAATAGTTAATTTGTTATTTAACTTTATTTTTCAAAATATTGTCTAATACTCAAAATTTATGCTTATTAAACATATTATTATTACATTGCAATTACCGAATAAAAAAGTTAAAAAAAATAGGAAATTCAAAAATTTAATTAATTTTTCCAAGTTGATTGCTAAAAAACAAAATTTTAAATTACTTATTTTAATGTGACGTTATCACAATTACAATTATGTCCGCTTATATCAATTTTTTACAAATGAATACAACTGGAAACTAAGTATCTTCTTACTAACAATAGGGGTTTTTTTATTTTAAAAATAAGTTAAAAATCAATATGACAGTTAATAATTACAATACAAATTTATAATAGATGTGTGTTAAAATAATGTTTAAACAAATTGTACAATTTGAGAAAAAATAAAAACAAAAGATTGTATGTTTGTTTAAATTGCAAAATTATTGTGTAACTTATCTCTCTTTTATAAAAACTCAATTTTTTTTTCATTATTTTTCTATTTGGTTTAAATTGAACTAATTCGAAGCATTCTAACTATTGAGATATTTCGGCGTGACTTGTTTTTATTGCCAAATGTTCATTCTTCCACAAATCCTTTATCCGTCCTTTGGACTGGCTAAATTGGTTCTAGCGGTACCGCGCCCGATTTGAACTTGGGTGGACATGGGGGTTCGAATCCCACCACCGGCCGACTGAATGCGGGCCCACGTTCGACTTTACTAAAATGTCCCCACTGGCAAAAAATGTGTTTCCCGTACAAACATTTAAAGTAGTAGAAAATAAAATTTAAAAAATTCTAATCCTTTTTAGGGTAATTGGAAACCATTTACAAAAATGTAGCTATTTGTCGGCAAGGAATGGACCGTCTACTGACAATTTATCACAAAACATAAATTAAATTGAATTATGGTCATACTTTTAATGTTTTCTCTTGAAAACAAATAAAACACTTATGTAAAAATGTAACATTTCAATAGAATAATAGAATAGTAAGCAAAAGGCAACTGTATAAAACGTTTATTTCTAGCAGTTCAATAAAATGTACACTTGACAAACAATGCAGTCATTCACATCAAATCCATTTCATTTTAATGTATAAAATACATTTTAAAATACAAAAATGCGATTAACGTATACAAAAGATACACATTTTTCTATCCAGTGTACATTTTGGCTTTGCCAAACAAAAATTTGGATTCCAGTTCCAGTCGAGAAGATCGAACCGAATTTCGGACTACAAACTCCAACACTAAAAAAATGTTTAATTGAACACAAAAAACTGCAAAAATTGTCATTTTACACCAGATAGGGCTTGGGTTCGAGTTCGTGTGTGAAAGGTATGCGTTGGTGATGATTCCAAATGGAAGGATGTGAAACAGCTGTACAGTGCTCCTGGTTGACTCGAAAATCAAGTGGATTTATTATTCAAGTATAACAATTCTAAGAACATTTATACCATTGAAAATCTTTTAGGATATAATAGGACAAAATATACTTTTAAAAATACTTATCTAAATCTATTTTATTTGATAAATAAATAAGATTGAATAAATAAACAAATAGACTATAAGTATACTAAATCATCTAAGCCTAGTTGATAACTATAAACAATCGTACTTATTATTAATTACTTATTTATTAGCGCATAACATCCTACACTATGTGTCAACACAAAACGCTGTTTGTCAATAATGTATGTCAACCCTTGATTATAAGTTATTTGACATGAAATACAATGCCTTTTTTAATAAATGTTATTTATTAAATGTATCTCTAGTGAGATATTAAAGTTTAATAATATATATATATATATATATATATATATATATATATGGAATGTTTCAATTATTTCCAATTGATGTGAGCTTCTTTTTTTATAAAAAAAAGGTATTTTCAAATGTATCACTTTGCTAAAAAAACAATTGTAATTATAACAAGATAACATTAATTTAAATATTTAAAAATAGATTATAATTAATATTAATTATTGTTAAAATTACATTTGTAATATATAAACACATTTATATGCCATGTGGCTGTTGGAAAAGTTTCAATTAGAAAGCTACATTTCCTTAGAGATTATAAATAATTTTTCAAAATGTAACATTTCTTTCATGTTATTTGCTCAAAATGTAACTATTTTATCTGTTTACATGTTAATAGAAAAGATATATTGATATTTTCTAGATTTAAAAAAAAACATGTTAGCACTTTCCTATCAAACGACAATAAAAAATAGCAAATAATTAGATCCAACTACCAATGAATGAGTTCAACATAATTATAATTTGTTCAAGTTGTTGGCAAAAAGTAGTAAACGAATATTTTACATATTCCGTTTCAATATCAAAATTAGTGGACAAAATATTAATACTGTTGATTCCTTTACATATATGGGAAGCATTATTGGTAAAGACGGACAAACCAAAATTGATGTTAAAGCCAGACTTGAAAGGCAATGTCAGTCTTCAATAGACTCAAATCAATATGGTCATGTTCTTCTATTCGCCTAAAGACAAAACTTCGTTTGTTCGCATCAATAATTATTCCTACGCAATATATAGGAGTGAAAAGTGGAAACGTACGGATAAGATTGATAAAATGGTGAATGTTTTTCATCGCTGGTGTCTTAGAGGTATTTTAAAGATTACCTGGCACAATCACATTTCAAATAATGAGATCATGAAAAGAACTGACTCTCGTTTACTCCATGACATTATTGCAATTAGGCGAAGAAAATTACTTGGTTAAATTCTACGTTTACTGCCCGAAAAATTAGCAAGCACGGTTTTGGAATGGACAATTGTAAATGGTAAAAGAAAGGTTGGCAGACCACAGAAAACTTGGCTGATACTATTCGAGAAGATCTAATTGAAATGAATGTTTTATGGGATTAAGTAAAACGTTTGGCAGAATGTTCAAAAACATGGAAACAATTTGTTGTCTCATGTTCTCTTTTACTTACAAGAATTTGTTGTTGTTATTTTTGCTGTAATTGTTGTCTTATTGCCCCATGCTTATTTTTTAAAGCAAAAGGGTTTTGTAATAATATATATATATATATATATATATATATATATATATATATATATACTTAATACAATAAAAATAATTATAAGATTTATTTTAACAATTTACAATATTAATTGGGATTGAAATCGGCATAGCGAGGAAATTGATTTTTATTGTAAAAATAAAGTAGAACATACCGATTGTACATGACTTGAATAATTAATAAAGAAACATTTTTCGTTTTGTTTAAAAAACATAACAACACCGTTTCTTAATACGTATCACAATTTAAATGTTTAAATAATGATTTTATAAAATAAATATTAAATATTAATTATTTTGTTTAATGTTTAATGAATAAATAAATTATTTAAAAAGTAGTTACTAAATTAATGATTATTTATAAACTAAGAATAATATATATATATATATATATATATATATATGAACTTTGTTTATTGTTATAAACGCTATTATTATTTTTACGTGAATGTTCCATGAGAAACAATTTTGAGCAATGTGATAGGTAGTAAAGTCAAATAAAAAGCCGCATTTATTGCCAGAGGCATCATGGAAATACATGCTTAATCCAGTTCAAGCCCATCGCTGTACCATTAGGCCTACTTAATCAAATGCAAAATCATGTCGGGGGTAGTCTGGCGGTACAGCACTCGACTTGGACCTAGGTGACGCGTTTCTCGTCAAGACATTCAATGTAGTAAAAATAAATTATTATTATTATTATTATTATTATGTGTTGTTTATATTTTCTATAAAATTATCGGTGGATAAAACCTAATTTGGATATAATATTGCTCATTTGTCAAACATGAATTTCTTTTATAGACTGTACAATAGAATATAGGCATTGCGCATACATTGTATTTTATATTATTCCATATTTGTTTGTAGCTTACTAGTGCTACTTTAGTTGCAGATGTAAGTTTTGGTTTTATTATTATTGAACACAGTGCATGAATTGCAAACAATATAGTTTGAACATTTAATCGACAAAAACTTTAAAAATAGGCATTTTTCAAAATTAATTTATGTTTTTTTTTATAATTGAATTGTTATATAAAGACAGTTATACTATTTTAAGTAAATAATGCATTTTATTTACTTATTATTATTATTATTATTATTACTATTACCATTATTATTATTAATAATAATAAAAGTTAGTATTATTTTATTATTATTACTATTATTATTATTATTATTATTATTATTATTATTATTGTTATCATTATTATGGTTAATATTATCATTATTAATATTATTACACAGTGCATGAATTGCAAACAATATAGTTTGAACATTGCATTGGCATACAATTCCATTTTGAATAGAAACCATTTTTTGCAAACTTTTTAAACTATAAATTGATGTCCATGCATGACCTTTGTCCAATTAAACTTTAAATGATGCATTTGTTTGTTTGCACATACAATACGAAACATTGTGTTCCAGTTGATTATTGTATTTCATTTTTAATAAATAAAATAGTTTAATGTTTTAATAAATGATTGAAATTGTGCCAAAGTCATTATTAGGTTGGAACAACAAGTTACTAATGGCTTAGTTATTGATGGAAGGACGTGTTTTGAAAACAATACGTTTCTTTGCAACATTCAATCGACAAAAACTTTAAAAATAGACATTTTTCAAAAATTAATTTATGTTTTTTTCATAAATGAATTGTTATATAAAGACAGTTATACTATTTTAAGTAAATAATGCATTTTATTTACTTATTAATATTATTATTATTACTATTACCATTATTATTATTATTATTATTATTAATAAAGTTAGTATTATTTTATTATTATTATTATTATTACTATTATTATTATTATTATTATTTTATTATTATTATTATTGTTATCATTATTATTGTTAATTTATTATTATTATTAATATTATTGTTATAATTATTATTAATAAAGTTATTATTATTTTATTATATTATTATTATTATTATTATTATTATTATTATTATTATTATTATTATTATTATTTTATTGTTATTATTGTTATTATTGATATAATAATAATTATTATTATTACATTAATCTTTAATATCTCACTAGAGATACATTTAGCGTAAAATGAATTATTAATAAACTTCAGTCGAGTAAAATACTGTCTTTTTGTTAAAACAATTTTAGAATTAGGCCAACCTAAACACGAAATAATTGAAACTGCATTTTAAATTATTTTATTATTTGAAAAAAACCCGTTTATTTTTAGCTTAAAATTAGAAAAAAAACGTGTTGACAGTTATTGCATGATAATAAAAATTAATATAAAAAAATTTTCCACTTTTTCATTTACCGATTTTCTAAACTTTACAATAAGGTTAAACATCCGTCAATAGGTGTAATTTGATAAAAACCGAATTTACAAATTTTTGAGAAAAAACAAAATTAATTTATGTAAAATGTTTTCAAACGATTTTCTCCACTATTCAAACGAATTTAAAAGTTTCTCACATATTTTATTTAATTTTTCCCACACTAAACCATATTTTACCTTGTAACTACAAATGTATCACTAATTTAAAGTTGCATTGTTTGCATTTTTACAAATGCATGTATTTAGTTAACTCTTAGTTGTCAAACGAATCGTTTTACACTTGCCTCAAATGCATTTTGACAATTGTTTCCTTTTACTAGAAAGCTTCACATTTGCCGCACCAATTAAACAGTTTTTACTGTACCATGAATTCTCCCTTTGTAAACACCTATCTAAACGAGCATATTGAAGAAAAACAATCGTTTCTCAAAGATTTGTATTGTGATACGCAAAAGCGCATGTGCCAGTCGTGTCTCAAACAATCGTGCCATATAAACGATTTTGCCAAATTTGACTATCAGCAGGACAGGTACAAAGTGTTCGACTATTCGTCGGAGCTGAACGCATTCAATTTTACTAGTGCAAAGTCAACCAGTAAGTGCAACTGTCGTTAGCAACCGGTGGTGGTTCACTTTGACTTTTTCACTTTGGTCACCTCTTCATTATTTCCCATATTTATACGACATGGAGAACGATTGATTTTGATGGCTTGCAAACGTAGACAAACGTGGGAGAATAACAAAGTTTATTGGCTGGTAGACGGCATCTTTGTGACGTCGCCACTGTTTGTAAAGATTGACGAGGCCGCCTGATTTTTTGTCAAGGTTATCTCCCTTAGCACAAGGGCTACATATGATATACGTATACATTTAGATACCTTTTAAGTATCGTGGGTGTATGTTCGCACCCACCCGCCGTAGCGTAAGCCCAGTTATACCGCTGTGCACTCGGACCCTGCTGTTATTAGTCTAGATGCCTAGGGGCACCTAGTCCAGGATGCACCACGTGGAGGACTAACAGTCAGGAATATCACCATCATTGGAAATTGGAGACTTTATAAGCATTACTCAAATCCTCAGGATCATTAGCATCCACATTGGGTATAGCGGTATAGCGCTCGATTTGAACCTTGATGGGTATAAGAGGAGTGGGTTCGGAATCCCACCACCAGCCTACTAAAATCGGCTGTGGTAAAATGTCCACTGCTGAAAGATGCGCGTTTTCCGTCAGAATATTCAAAGTAGCAAACATAAATAAAATAAAATACTACAAATATGTTATCATGGATATATTTAATGTTGTATGCAAGAAGTATTTACTTTAGCATTAGAGAATGTTAATTATTTAATGATATATATGTGTGTTTTGTTTTTATCTAGAACTATAGGTTAAATGCTGGCAGATGAAAGTTATTATAGTAATTTAAGTGTTCATTTAACATATGGTATTTATTATTTTTATGTTCCTGCAGTACAGCGTTCGAGTCGAACCTAGGTGAGTATGGGTTCAATCCCCACCACCGGCCTACTAAATGCGGGCCCACGTTCGGCCTTGCCAATAGATCCACTGCTAGAAAATTTAAAATAGCGAAAATAAATTATAAATAATAATGATTATTATTCCATGTGGTTGTGTGTTCAAAGTAATGACAGCAATAATAAATATTAAAGACGAATTATAAATAAATTATTTATTACATATACAAACATTATCATTTTAAATATGTATAATAGCATAAATAATATTGACTTCCATTGTATACTACTGTTTTTTCTAAAATTTATAATAAAATAAATACTAAAATAATTTTAAAATTTATCAATTTAGATTATCAGTGTTGTGGCATCGAGTGCTACTCAAGTATGAGTTGTCAAGAATATTTTGGATCAAAATGCGAAATTTATACAAACAGACACCCTAACGCCAGCAATATCTGCATGAAAGGTAGAAACAAAATATGACACATTTATCAATTTGAAATTAGTTTTTATTCTATTTTTGTTTTGACGGGAAATGCATCTTTCAGCGGTAGTGGTAGTCGAAACCCCATGTTCATCAGATCACCGCGGCACATTAATGTATATATTTTGGCGTACAAGTGCATTTGAAACTCTGATTGAATTCACCAAGCAACTCACAGACACCTTCGTGATGACAAGGATTGTTGTCACATAGATTGTAATTTGATAGCATTCGGGACCTTGTTAATTAGAGCAAGAACAAAGCATACAATTGGTTATATATATTATTTTAATGTTTTATGAAAAACATCTTTTACCGGTGGACATTTTAGAGAAGCCGCATTTAGTACCGGTAGTGGTAATTAAACCCCATGTTCATCAGGTTCATGTCGAGCGCTGTACCGCTAGATAACCGCTGCACAATTATTGATTATAATTGTTGTAATTTGGAAAAAAATGATTGGTTTTAGTTCCTACTACTTGAATGGATTATGACAAACATTTTCCATTATGTAGATATTTAGCAAACTCGACCGAGGGTTGGCATTAAATGCTGGATGTGACAAAGCTATTGTTTAATTACTTTGCTGTAAATATAAATACATGCCGGTGTGGTATAACTGTACCGCCTTCGAGACAAACCTCGGTGAGGATGGGTTCGATTTACACCGCCGACACCAAATGCGGACCCATCTTCGGTTTTGCTAAATTGTCCACTACTAAAAAAAGGTTTATTGTAAAATATTCAAAGTAGTAAGAATAAATTAAAATAGAAAACAAAATATAAATATATAATTAAAAGCGTGGAAGCTAAAATACAACAGATTATTATTCTAATATCTATCTTTCATAGATTGTAATAGGCATTTAATATATTACTGTTTTAATGTTTGACGGAAAACATTTCTATTAAGTTGACAATTTGGTGAAGATAAATGGGGGCTCGAATTTAGTACCATTGGTGGTACTCAAACTCATACCCATCTAACTATGACTCGAGCGCAGTACTACTAGACAGCTAATAATTACCCACTAGCTGCCTTGTAGTTATTGTTATAATAATAATTATTTATTTATTTATTTTTACTATTTTGAATGTTTTACGAGAAACACATCTTTCAGCAGTGGACATTTTAGCAAAACCGAACGTGGGCCCGCATTTTAGTGAGCCGGTAATGGGATTCGAACCCATGTCCACCGAGGTCCGAATTCGAGCGCTGTACCGCTAGACCACCCCGACACGAAACCGACAGCAAAACCAAACGTGGGCCCGCAGTTTGTGTGCCAGTAATGGGATTCGAACCCTCGTCTTCCCAATTTCAAATCGAGCTTAAAATGCTGTTTGTTATCTTGTTTCAATGTGGGCTGTCTAAACGTATTACATTTACGTAATGTTATATGCAATCATTAATGCATTATTTTGTACAAGGGTTTGCTAATACCTATAACAAATTTAATACAAGACTCAATATAAGTTGTCGTGTTAATGGTATTAAAATGGTTCATTGTTTCAATAAACACATGGCTTCGGTAAACATTTATTTTCTCAAATTGTTGGCAGTAAAGCATTCTACCATTTATAACCATAATTGCATTTAGTTGCTTAGAATAAATTATTGAAACAATTGCAATTATTTATCGAACGTGTCATTTCCAACATAATTTTGTTTATATCGAACAAAAAAATGTAACAAAATTTCATTTTTTTTTCAATTTGTCAATCATTATGTCTGGTCAACTTTTTAAAAATGTCGTGCCATCAGTGACATTTCTTTAGTCAAAATAAATTCATCAATCATTTCTAACTAACACCGCTCATTGGCTTGCTCGTCATTTGTTTTTTTATTATTTGAACAAGGCAAAACACTGAAGCTTACACTAAGTCCCGAATTTGACTTGAGCAAAAAATCGTACATGTGTCACATTCAATACAAACCGCCCCAATCGTTGTATTCCGTCGAAACATGGATTGACCTTCCTATCAATCAGCCCAAACAATCGAAATGGCAAACAGGCAAATTGAAATTCGACGTTGTATTCAGTTCGAAAAGCGACCGGTCTGTTTTGTCACAACAACAGCCTCACCAAAGTCAGCGTTATCGGCTTAAGGAAAAACTCAAATATCAACAGCTTGTCGAGACACATCATTCGTCGGCTGTGTTCTTGTGGACTGATCTCATCCAGCTAAAACACACTATGACAATGCCCTTGTGGTTCGATGCTATCGTTAAGCAGACCGATGACGCCGAATTGATGAGTTTGTACCGACTCAAGCTTAACCATGAATTTAACAAACAAAAGCCGGAAATTCAAAAACATCGAAATGAAAAATATATCGTTATTCAAGTAAATTATTTTGATTTAATAAAATTAACACAACGATGAATTGCATTTAACTTACTGTTCTAATAGTAAACATAGACAAAAACCATGTGTATTTTTGCTACTTTGAATGTTTGCACAAGAAAGACGCATCTTTTGGCAGTGGGGACATTTTAGTCAAGCCGAATGTGTGACCGCATTTAATAGGTCAGTAGTGGGATTCGAATTCAAGTCAAAATCACTTGGTAACCAATTGGTTTTTTGATTTGCTTTTCAAGAGTATGAATTAACATTTTTTGCATTTACAATGTGTTACATTTTTACCGAATTGTACCATTTTAACTGATTTGCCACTGTTGTTTCTCAATATATTTTACAGTTTTTTTTTTTTTATAAATAGTCGCTGTTTTTAGTCAGTTTACTCTCTATTTGGTTCCATATCAAACCAATTCGAAGTATTATGACTAAATGCGTTCCCTCTTTATCCAGGTTTGGAAGTGGTTAGATTGGTTCACCTTTCAGGATCATCTAATGGTACAGCGCTAAACTTCGACCTGGATGAGTATGGGTTCGAATCCTACTACCGACACTAAATGCGGGCCCACGTTCGGCTTCGCAAAAATGTTCGCCGCTGAAAGATGCGAATTTCTCATGCAAACACATTTAAAGTAGTAAATTAAAAAATATTTTTTAATCGGATATATTGCTATTGCTTAAGCATTATTCCTTAAAGAGGTCAAGTTGCTGAAAATTTTACTCAATCATTTTTTTTAACAACTGCATTTTAGACCGACTACAAATGAGTTTACTTATTGAGAAAAATATCATTATTATTATTATTATTATTATTACAAATCTCTTTGCTGTAAAATAATCATAGAGTAACAATACAACAGTAATAGTAAAATCAACAACAAAATTGCATAATTTAAAAAAATAAAACAATACAAAATAATTCCATGTGTTCTAATATTTTTCTAAAATGTGGGACATTTAATACAATTAGATTTTCCCGATCTCTGCCATTGCTCTTGGGTTTTTCAAAATGCAAACGTCGAAGTTAAACAAATACTTTTGTTAGTCTGATAAATGATTTTACGAATTGAAGATTGCGTTTTATTTCGACTTTTACTCAACTCTGTCATTTTAGTTGTGCCTTCACTTTTTTGCAGTTGTTTGCCAGAATGGTGATCTCTTTTCTTTTCTACACCAATATAGATTTTTCACGCAATCAAAATTGCTAAGCCTGCATTGAAACCCTCATCCTATATCCTAGATTGAGACTGTATAGATTAATTAATTTCTAATTTAACATTTACCAAACTGTATTTCAATCATGTTAGTCTAGTTTAAATTTTAAAAGTTAGGTTGGAAACTATCTGTCTACTTATGAGTACTAACTAACGTGTACAAAAAATTTATAAAAGTAATGAATTTTTGTTTATTTAGAAAGTATGAGTGCAATATTCTACATCCAAAATGTTTTTACTAAACTATAAGTTAAAGGAATCAAGTCTAAAACCACTACCCATTTTTAAAAATTGAAAAAGATTACATAACAATACTAAGAAGCTTTTTTATAACTTATTTCATTCTTCAAAAAGTGAATTATTTTCTACATTTACACTCTGTAAACATTGTCTTAAAATAATAACTTTTAAAAGTGTTTATTAATGGTCCAACAATGTATATTATCTAATTACACATGTCATGTTTTACATAGAGCAACTTAAATAATTTTTTAAAAGGCTTATGTATTTGTTTTTTTTTCTGTTGTTTATTAACAATCATTTCTGGATTAAAAACCATGTCAAAAGATAAACATCATTTATTCCTAATAATTAATAATAATAATAATAATAATAATAATAATAATAATAATAATAATAATAATAATAATAATCTTATAGATCCTATTGATAATCTTTCAATAAACACAAAATCAGTTTACTAGTAAAAGTGAACTAATTAATAATAAATTAGTCAGACAGACACAATTTATTAATTGCGTTTCCTGATTTAATTGATTATATAACGATATAATAATATGCCGTGTGGTCATGCCACAATTTGGGTGTGTAAGTAGAAAATGGAATGATTTATATGCAAATCATATTTCATATTCTATTAGTCTATAAATAAATCACTTTAAACTGCCACTCTTATTACGCCTATGTAGATAAAAAAGGGAGTTAAAAAGTAGTATTAATACTCCTTGCATTGCAGTTTGTAAACATTTTTTTCCGTTAATAAAAACATGATTAAAAGCTGAACTTGTGAGTACAACATAATGACTGTAAGTCAATCTTGGTGAAAACACAATTTCGCATATCAATAAAATTATAAGGTGACGGATCGTTTTAGTGGCACAGTGCTAGACTCGAATCTGAATGAGCATAAGTTCGATCCCTACCAACATCGCCAAATGGTAGCCCACGTCAGGCTTTGCTGTTCAAAGATGCATTTGAAAAAAAACCCCAGACGATTTCTATTTATATTATTGCAACAGTTTTCCAAGCCATTTCAATACAATACTGCTACGTGGAGCAATCAATCGTGTGATTTAAATGTCAGTCACATATTCAGTGCCCAGCCCATGTACAACGAACAGTCGAAGTTCGACGTCCATTTAGACCGATCGGTTTATAAGTCGGAAACGGACAAAAAGTTTCATTACACCTTCCAAACGCCCAATCCCAATGCTCATATTCAATTCGTTTTTAGTAAGAAGTTGATAAATATGTTTGTTTGATTTTGATAAATCATTGGCATTTTAATGATTATGAAGATTTAGGTAATGCTTATCAAGTCTCAATATCTAATGATGGTGACTGTTGCACCTCCACATGATACATCCTGGACTATGTGTCCACGGGCAGGACTGAGTAGCCCGTGGTATAACTGGGCTGAAAGCATTCATCTAGGGTAGTTAAAAAGTATTGTATGGTATATTTAGCCCTTGGGATAATGAAGATAATCCTGACAATAAATCAAGCTGACTCGTTAGTCCTTGAGAACAGTGACGCCGTTACACCAGCCAAGAAACCATGGAATGCGTTGGTTACGCTTATCAAGTTATTAAAATCGATCGTCTGCTATGCCGTATAAATATGAAAAATAATGAAGAAGTGATCACATCACCCATCACAGTAATTCAAATGTCATTTTGATAGTATTAAAATTTGGTCAGGTACCGGTATCAATTAGGGGGTTCCCTTTGACTTTGCTAAATGTCCATTTGAGCGATAAAAACGAAATAAATAACAACAATTATATTTTCTTGTTTGATTTACAGAGTATCGAAAACACGGTATAAGTTTTATATAGTACAAATTTTAGCGGTTTTTATAAATGATAATCTTGTTGATTTCTTTAAATAACATTATTAATACAGGTTTGGAGTGATTTAAAGTAGAGTTATATTTGCATTTGCCACCAATATATCTAGTTGAATATTCAATTTAATGAAATCTATGTAATTACAAATTACTGTAAGTACAATAAATACGTTTTATAATTAATAATTTTTTTCCATATGAAACAATTACATTAATGATTTATTAACAAATAAATAAATTTTTAAAACAGTACTAAATAATAACGTTTAACAAACGTATTACTTAATAGATACTAGTAGTAAAAACATATATACACAATTTCAACATAACCTATATAAATATTAAGTAAAATAATATAAAACAGTAAAAATCAAAACAAGTATTTTTATTTTATAGAAATATTTTGTATATAATTAAAATTTTAATACATAAAATAATATTACACAACTATGTTACGTTTACAACACTAAATTACAGCTGCTGTTAAAAATTAAATAAAAATTTTATTACAACAATTTTCAAACATTATTTTGACATTGTCGGTAAAAGAAGCTTTGTTGTACGAATATTCTTCTACATTAAACATTTGTAAAAAATTAAGAAACAATTTTATAATACTGTTTAAAATAAATTAAAATTTTGTAAAATATTTTTATGTTTGAACTGTTTTAAAGCACTTGTAAAAATTGGATATTGTTTTTAATTAAAAATTTTGCTATTTATTCTTCATGTCCAGAATATAAAATTTATGTATTTCTATTTTTGAAATGACCTTGGGTTTTCCATCGCATTTCCCTAATACCCAAAATATTGAACTTGTTCTAACTGTCCAGTACGAAAAAGTGTGCGCACATCCCATGTCCCAACACTGGTTAAGGTTAGGCATTGAAGATTTTGTAGATCGATGATTGAGCTTCCTTTTGGCTTTCACTCAACCCTGTTATCTGTACACCTCTGTTATCACTTCTTTGCCGTTGTTTGCCCGAATGGCGTCTTCTTGTATCGTTTCTGTAGCAGTATACATTTTTTACAGAGGTCAGGTTGCTAACCTTGCGCGCTCAAACCCTCCTCCTTTATTCAGGCTTGGGATTGGTTAGATTGAATCCTTTCTGATCTAAACTAGGCTTAGTTAATCTTAAAATTATAACAAAAATTATTTTTTCTAAACCATAGCACTGTTTTAATTAATTATGAAGCGGTCAACAAGTTAATGCTTTAATTTAGAACTAAATAATTGATAAAAAATTAAAACACTACTTAAATATACTACTTATCCTGTATTCTGACAAATTCTTGCATTTAATTCTCCAATAATTATTTAACTGAGTTTACTTAATTTTGATATGAATTGTAATTGTAGATATTATCAACTGGACATTTAAATCCTATTTATTCATAAAGCCCACTAACATGAATATTTTGTTTATAAAAAAATGAATTAATTAATTTTGATTAGAAAAATTTAAAATTATTGCACAATATTTACTTTCTTCAAAAAAACCCCAATTACTTTTAATTGAAAAGAAATTAAAAAAAGAGAATTGTAATAACAGGCGTTTGTGTATTTTTTATTACTTGACTAATTACTTTTATTAATGTGGGTTTTGAAGAAACATTGTAAATTTGGACTAATCAACGTTTTTATTCAACTTTTTCACAAAACTTTTATTAATTAAAAAATTATTATTATGTTGAATAAAAGTACAATTGTTTTGCATTGCTTTAAATAAAAATTTAATGTAATAATTAGTTCAGTAGATTTGTAACTCCACCGTAGCTAATCGAGAATCCAGAGACGGAGAGTTTGAGCATAAAATTAAAAATCTAGCTTTTGTAAAATATGTAGCCGAAGGATATTATTTTGTTTACGGCAGAGAAGCAAAAGTATAATTTCGATAACGGGATTTGTCGAAATTAATGCCAACAATTTAATGGAACAATCTTGTTGTCCCATATTTTTCAGAGCCAAAGGGTTTAAAAGAAAAATAAAAGCAAAAAAGTAGAATATAAAAATAATGAAGAGGTTACAGCATGTTTTGTTAAAAAGGATCAACTTAATTAATAATTTAGCGATTTAGATAAAAATTGTTAACTTTACACGCGGTTGAAACACAACAAATGGAAGAAGAGGCAATAAAAATAGCAAAGCCAAGAAATGTGTCAATTCGACAGCTGGAAACAGCACCCATTTTGCATCTTCCGCATTAAGAAATTGGACAAAAACAATAAACAAGTGCCAAATTCAAGATGACTTTCAATTTTACGATTTTCCATTATTGGTATTGCAACAATGAGGATTGCGTTGGTTTGGACGAGTTCCTCGTACAAATCGTGATACAATCTCACATTGTTCAAATGTCGACTGGAAGATCAGTAACGTACTAGAACGGATGCTGTTTGTGGCGATCTTCACACTATTTTGGTCGGGATCTTATTTTGGTAACAATGGCTAAGTCGGTTGGACTGACATATTCCTATTGTAAACAATGGAAAGGAATTATTTGTGATGCCATAGAAACTTGGAACAAACTTTGAAAAAAATGACAATAAACCAAAAATTATTCATATTTTTATTTGTTTTGAACACGCAATGTCAATGGTTCTTTTATTTGATTGTAAACACACAGATCAAAGCAACTCACTGCTCTACCCGGCTTTTTGTCTTTACGGATTGCCAATGTGGCCAGGTGAAAACCATTCGGACAGCCAATTGACTTACAAAAATACTACAATTGGCAAAATTGTCAAGCCCCATCAACTCAAATTGGATTGTACGTTGCTCAAATCGAATTGTGATTTCAATCAAACGTGGCAAGTGAAACTAACAGGTAAAATTATTATTTCATTGTTTGATTGAATTTCTGTTCTAAAGTATAAATCTTTTCAATTTGTAATTCAATTAATGCAAAAAAACTTTTCAAACAATTATGTGGAAAAAGTAAAATTATATACACAAATTGCAACATACAATGGAAATAGTGATTCTCGTCAAACAACTTATAAATGTAAACATATTAAAACCAATTTAAAAAAATACGCTGTAACAAAAATAAATCAAATTAAATTTAAAAATAATAATAAGAATAATAATAGGAAAAATAGCAATAAGAACAATAATAATAATAATAATAATAATAATAATAATAATAATAATAATAATAATAATAATAATAATAATAATAATAATAATAATAATAGCAAAACAATAATAATAATAGTAGTAATAATAATATTAATAGTAATAATAATCATAATAGTAATATTAATAATAATAGTAGTAATATTGGCAATAATAATAATAACCTTAATGATAATAATAATAATAATAATAATAATAATAATAATAATAATAATAATAATAATAATAATAATAATAATAATAATAACAATATTAATAATAATATCAACAGTAATAACATTAATAGTAATAATAATAATAGCAATAATAATAATATTAATAATAATAATAATGATAATAGTAATCGTCAGTATCATCATAATGATTATAATCACAATAATAATAATAATAATAATAATAATAGTAATAATAATAATAGTAGTAATAATAATAGTAATAATAATAATAGTAATAATAATAATAGTAATAAATAATAATAATAATGATAATAAGAGTAATATTAATAATAATAATAATAATAGTAATAATAATAATAGTAATAAAAAAGAATAATAATAATCGTCAGCATCATCATAATGATCATAATTAAAATAATAATTTGTTCATTCTATACCCTAACGTAACTGTGCTTTATAATAAATAACGCATTCAAAGTATAGTACTTTTGAATTTTTTTTAGCCACATGTTCATTGTATTGATTACATTTATATTCACTGTCTATCAAGTGATTTTGTACATTTCATTGTGTGCTATATTTTTAAGTTGTAATTTTATTAATGTTTGACTTTTGGTAAAATTGCAATTTACGTGTTAAACGTATGAAGTATTAATGCTTAATGGAACAACACAAATACTAACCATGTATGTTTTCTAGTTTAATTAATAATAAAAACGTTTTAGAAAGTGTATTTTTTATGCGAGCAAACACAAGTACGCAAGGAGCCATAGTTAATATATAAATAGATGGTTATAACTGATGATACATGGAACGTTTATAAATACAAAAACCAAATGCATGGGCACTAATCACTAAGCTTTTACTGGTCTATATTTATTTACTATTTATCTTATTTTTGCTACTTTAAATGTTTTACAAGGAATGCATCTTTCAGTAGTAGATATTTTCGAAAAACTGAACGTGGGCTTGCATTTGGTGCCGGTGGTGGGATTCGAACCCTAATGTCCACCGAGGTCCAAATCGAGCGCTGTACCGCTAGACCAGCCCGAAACATCTTCAAAATTATTATTAATTCCCTTTTAGGGATTTAATGTTACTCCCCAAGCGTTTTGTTTTTCAATATGTACATGAGTCAGTTTAATTTAAAAATTAATCTAACATTATGTCAATAATGTTTTCAATGATACTTATATTGAGTTGATTTCAATGTGGTTGGATTTCACTTTTAACTGCCTTCAAAATTATTAAGTAATAAATTTGGAAAAATGAATTTAGTTACAAATAACCGATAAAATAGATAAATTAATAATATAAGTAAAATGTATACATTACATTTTAAAAAACCCTAATTAATATATAAAGAAAGCTGAGTTTGGTAAAGAAATTAATGTAACATATATTAAAAAACAAATGTTAAAAGTTACATTTTTGGATTTCTGATTATTTTGACAAAAAAATCAAATTTTATTGAAATAATTAATTATTTAAACTATTAACATTGCCGCTCAAATGTATGACAAAAAAAACAATTTCCGGCAAGTGGACATATGGAAAAGTTGAAAACGAGAACCCGCAGTTAGCACGCGAATGTAACTGACACTTGCCTAGATTTCAGTTTTAATAATAATTAACCCACTTGATAAAAAATGCAATCCAAAATTAAAACCAAAAAATTATAATAACGATTTTTATTCATTTATGAACTAGATAAACCATTTCTAATTATTTACTACATTTATTACAACTATATTTATTTAAATTAATATTCAACTTATCCTCCCAATTACATCCCATCAACAACAACAATGTTTTCAAATTAAATGCAATAAAATTATTTTGTTATCTGCGCAATAAACACACAGTATAGACAATCTATAAGCGTTTGTCGTAATATTTAAAAAAAAGTTGCCGCTTTTTTTAAAAAAGTATAAATAGAAATTTTAATTTTGTACAATTACAATTATGTTACTTATTCAAAACCCGAACAAAAAACATAATTTTGTTTTTAATAACACCCTTTTGTGTTAATGAAACGCATGCAATTAGATTATTGTACAAATTCTAGTCATAAAAACATAAAACATATTAAAAAATGTTCACAATATATGTTTAAAATAAAAAAGTTAAATATAGATAAACGTTAAAGTAAATTGTGTATTAGATTACGTAATAATCAAACGAATAAATTTATTGGACTTATGTATTATGAGTTTATATATAATAGTGTCTAACGTTAAACGCTTTTACTCAATATTTGTAATTATGTAGATATACATTATTTATTATTTACTATTTATTACAATACCCTTTTGCTTTAGAAAATGAGACAACAATTACAGCAAAAATAACAACAACAAATTCTTGTAAGTAAAAGAGAACATGAGACAACAAATTGTTTCCATGTTTTTGAACATTCTGCCAAACGTTTTACTTGATCCCATAAAACATTCATTTCAATTAGATCTTCTCGAATAGTTATCAGCCAAGTTTTCTGTGGTCTGCCAACCTTTCTTTTACCATTTACAATTGTCCATTCCAAAACCGTGCTTGCTAATTTTTCGGGCAGTAAACGTAGAATTTAACCAAGTAATTTTCTTCGCCTAATTGCAATAATGTCATGGAGTAAACGAGAGTCAGTTCTTTTCATGATCTCATTATTTGAAATGTGATCGTGCCAGGTAATCTTTAAAATACCTCTAAGACACCAGCGATGAAAAACATTCACCATTTTATCAATCTTATCCGTACGTTTCCACTTTTCACTCCTATATATTGCGTAGGAATAATTATTGATGCGAACAAACGAAGTTTTGTCTTTAGGCGAATAGAAGAACATGACCATATTGATTTGAGTCTATTGAAGACTGACATTGCCTTTCCAAGTCTGGCTTTAACATCAAATTTGGTTTGTCCGTCTTTACCAATAATGCTTTCCAGATATGTAAAGGAATCAACAGTATCAATATTTTGTCCACTAATTTGGATGGGCAAATCATTGTTTAACTTAGTGCACAACACTTTTGTCTTTGAACACTTAATCCGTAATCCAATACAAGAACTGATATCGCTGAAACGTGTTGTTGCCTGCAAATAAATATGCTGCAATAAAATAAGAGTAACCCTAAAAAACATTACCGGCACTAAATGTGGGCTCACGTTCGGCTTCGCTAAAATGTCCACTTCTGAAAGATGCTTCTCATAAAACATTCAAAGTGTCAAACATAAAATTATATAAATATATATTATATTAAATTTAGAAATCATTAAATACACTTTACACGATCCAACTAGAAGAAATTATTTGTCAGTGGCAGTAACCCACTGGGCGTTAATTAGATGTTTTTTTAATTTCTTAATATTTTTTATCTGACTAATTAATGTTGTCTGTAATCTGCCCATTCTAGTTTGTGATCATTCATTATCCTTCATCTAGAGTATTGTTTTATTAGTCATAACTTTTGAAATTACGTTAATTTTCAGTTTTTTTTAGCCTATGTAATTTAGTTTTATTTTATTTATTTATTTTTGGACTGATGTTACATATTACTAATTGTATTGTATTTTTTATAATTGTACATATCTTTATGTACTGAAAGCTACTTCTACTAAAGTATCTAAGTCAATAACCATAAATAATAATAAGAATAATAACTGAGTGGAATATGCTTCGGTTTGTATAATATACAAAAGATATCACTAGAATGCAATCCTTTAAAAGCTGTACATTGGTTTTGGTTAAATCTAACAAGTAGATTTAATATTTAGTACATTTAATAATGTCAATACAATATAAAGTGTAAAGAACTGTATATATATATATATATAATGAGTGTACTAACAGATGCAATTAATATATTTAAATTATTTAAATATTGATAAAAATAGAAAAAAATATATAAAGACAGACATTTTAGCCTTTGGCTAAATTCAACTCATTTAATTTAACAAAAATTATTATTTCAATAATATTATAATATCATTATTATTATTATTATTATTATTATTATTATTATTTAATAGAAAAAGTTCCGTTTCATTTACTCATTAAAATGTCTTTTTTTCAAAAAAAAAACAATTTTAAAAATAATTTATCCAATTGATAAATATTCAATATATTTTATTTTAGAAAATAAAAACATAAATAAAGTAGTATGCTTGAAGCATTAATGTTCTCTTATAATGTAATTATTAAAAATAATAATTTTGAGTAGTGCTCAATTGCATCATTTTGTTGTTCAGTGCAAAATGTCTCGTTTTGTATGACAAGGTCTTAAATTATGTTGTTTTTCAAAATCGGTTTGGAGGGGATTATAAACTAGGATGATTTATCAGCTGGGAAGGCATCCGACAGTTATAATGCTTCACATTACTGCGATACAAAACTAAATCAATAAAAACAGCTACTTTATATTAAAAGCTGTAAGAAAAACAAACGAAAACGCCATTTTAATTCTTGTACCGGGGCGGCCTGTCGGTACAATGCTCGACTTGAATTTGGATGGACGTGGAGGTTCGAATCCCACTACCGACACTAGATGCGGGCTTCCGTTCGGCTTTACTAAGGTGTCAACTGCCGAAAGATGCGTTTTCCGTGCAAGCATTCAAAGTAATAAATAATAGATAGATAGATAAATGAGATTGTTTTATGTAATTGTACTGTATATTTTTGTCATTAACATTTTTTATTCACGGATTGGTTAAGGGTGAATTATTGGAAATGTTAAACTTACTTGAATAATAAATTTAGTCGGTTTCAGTCAAGCATGAACACTGTACATCTGTTTCATCCTTGTTTGAAATTATTAGTAGTGTATACCTTTCAAGTTTCATACACATACAAACTAGAACCCACGTTCTACCTGATGTTAAGCCAGCGTCTTAACTACTGAACCATGGATGATTGAACTTGACCCTGTAAATTAATTATTTACAATGAATATGATCAATTCTAATTGCCCAGTATCTTCAAATGCTGTATGTTACTACTACTAATAAGCAAGTGAGTAATCCATTTCACTAGGACTTTACCATATAGGTCCTTGCATACTGCCAGGTTTAATAGCCGATAATGGCACAGTTTATTTGTGGATTTTTAAGAGTGCATTATTATTACATTTTTGCATGTTCTTATCCGGGTTTTTATACTTGTAATCATGTCACTAGATTTGTCCTGCTTGTTTGCTGTATTTTTTCTTTGACATTGATTTTGTTTGAGAAAAAGAAAAGTTACTTACTTCACATTCTAGCTTTCCTTTATTATTTATTACCTGGAAGTAAATTTGATTCGGATTGAGATTATTATCCTACTATTGCATTTATTACAAAACCCTGTTGCTTCAACATGAACACGAAGCAATAAAATGAACAGTAGCCGATCATGTGTGTCAACAAAATGATTCCATGTGTTCAAATATATTGCCAAAAGTTTTGTTCAATCCCCTATGAGACATGCATCTTCCCAAATAGTTCTGAGTCAATGTTTTGCGGTCTACCCCCAACCTTTCTTTTACAATTAATTATCAACTAACTAGTTCAAAAATATTCTCGCCGGCGTTTTTAGCAGCAAACGTTCAATTTGACCAAGTAATTTATTCCGTCTAACTGTCACATCTTCGGACGGAGTGTTGACGGAGTGGCCTTTCCCTTATTGTTTTTGCAGTGCCTCTAGATATTTTTACAGAGACCAGGTTTCTAACCATGTGTTCCTCCTCTATTTAGACTTGCAACTGACGGGCTTAGTTTATTTAGTATGTTGTTAACAAAAACAAAATGTATTCTTTTTGCTATTATTATTACTAGTAATGTTGCTTGACAAATAAACATTTTGTCGAAACCAAACGATAGTTTGTATTTTAATAAGAGTGGCAAGACTGAAACCCATTGCTGCCGGTCCATACAAAGGATCTTTTCATGTCAGTTCCATATAGACATTTTTCCCCTAATGCAATCAATTCATAAAAGTTGGAGAATTGTATTTCGTACAATTGGACATTACACCATATATTCAGCAATACATAACCTCAATATTTTTGTAATAAATTAAGAAATATTTTAAAGATAACAATTGTCTTTTTAATAGCGTTAAATTAAAAAAAAACTGTTTTTACAGTTTCATTAATTAGTGTAAACATTTCGAAAACAGTTATTTAAAAAAAATAATTTGTTATTGAAATATTCTGTGTTATGATTTAAAAATTGAATTATTTATATATATATATGTATCTGGATCAGAAATAATTCAATTTAGGCAGCTCTAAGCCTGGATAAAGGGTAGCAAGCTGACCTCTGTGTAAAGTCTATATTGCTACCGAAACAAAGAAGTAATTGCATATATCCAAATGACACGGTCGAATGGAAGCCAAAAGGAAACTTAGTCTTTAATTCGCAGAATCTTTAATCCCAGCGTTTTTTGCTGAAAAAGTTATTTTATTACCCAATACTTATTTTTAAAGCAAAAGGATTTTCTAATAATAATAATAAAAATAATAATAATAATAATAATAATAATAATAATAATAATAATAATAATAATAATAACAGCAATAATAATAATAATAATAACAATAGTAACAATAATAATAATAGTAATAATACTAATAATAATAGTAATAATAATAATAGTAACAATAATAATAATAGTAATAATACTAATAATAATAGTAATAATAATGCTAATAATAGTAATAGTAATAACAATAATAATAATAGTAGTAATAATAATAAAATACTTCACAATAAACATTTTTGAAATAGTGCGCACTTTAGTTAAGCCAAACAAGAGTCCGCTTTTTATACTTGTAGTGGCATTCGAACTTATATCAACCCATTTTTGCCAACTAAACACGCAAAATGGAGACTTGTTGGATGTTGTTTGTTGCTTTTAAATGCAAATTACCACAATTATTATTGCGTAATTTTTTGTTTGGCAAATTGAAATTTTTAATTTAATTTGATTTCTTTGGTCGACATGTCTATTTTAATTTAATTATTTTTATTTTTGATAAGTGCAAACAATTAGTGAATTGTTACTTTTGTTTAATTTTGTAGCAGTATTTGTCTAGCGAGACAAGTAGTTGTATAAATGAGATGTTGCAATTGGAAATATTGGCTACATTAGACTTGTAAATAGCAAACAGTTCCAAATTTTATAGTTAATTGGATTTGTCATTTACTGTTGGATTATTCGTGCTTAAACATAAGACACTACATGAATCAGTAAACACATTTTATTGGTTTAAAGACAAAGCTTGGCTTAATAAATTACTCAGACAAAATTTAATAAAATTTTACTGTTATCTTTGTACAAAAACACTGAACCAATTAACATGGCTTTCACTTGTAACGAGAAAAAAAAACGTTTGAATGTTTTGTTGATTTACAAAATTATTATTTACCAAGATATTTCCAATTTAATGCACTGTTATACACCTCCCCCCCACTCCGTTTACAGTCACATTTGAACGGCGTTTAAAATTTTTACATTTGTTTTATCAAATTTCAAACACAAGATTTTATTTAATCAATTCAAGTTTGTTTAAGCTACAATTGTTTACCATTTACATAAATATAATTCTCGTTTTTTTCTATTTTAAATTATTGAATAAAATGCACACTATAAATAACTATTTAATTTTTTTCACCATTATACAATCAGCTTAAATTAAATAAAAATTATGCTAAATTAACTAAAAAATAGAAATTTCAAATTACTGCGTGCTTCAAAGGTTGAGTCGTTTTTCCAGTAATAATAAACATATAATTTTTTTTAAATTGCATTAATTTAAAAGATAATTTTAATTTCAAATAAACCTTAAAAAGTTTAATTATTAACCCAAAAATACACATAAATAGTAGGTTTTATTCAGTTTATAGATTGTTTTAAAATAAAAACAATTGAAAATCAAACGAGACAAAAAAACGAACCTTATTTACTCTATAATTTAATTTAAACGACCCTCAATTGAAACACTTTAATTAGCTATATAAATTCAATTTTATAAATTTAAATTCCATATTTATAATTATTTGTTTTCCGAAAAAGATAATGGACTAAAAATAAAATATGCTTAATCAATTTTTAAAAATGATAGTCAAATATTGTAAAATTATAATAATACATAATTTTGTTAAAATATAGTGTCAGGTTTAGAGTTACTAAGCATACAATACAATAAACAACTTTAAATCTAAATAAGCTTGCTAGTAGGCATTTTTGAAATAACAATTATAAAATTTAATTTAGTCGAAAAAACGGACATATTGTTTGACGCCGCTACAGAGAAAGTGGCTGAAACGCTGGACTTAAATCTGGATTGAGTAGTCACGGCTGGTACGAAATGAAGATATTTATTTTATTTTTATTTTTTTTTATGTTTTCTACTTTAAATGTTTTAACGAAAAACATCTTTCAGCAGTGGACAATTGGCGAAGCCAAACGTGGGCCCGCATTTTAGTGCCAGCGATGGGATTCGAACCCATGTCCACCGAGGTCCGAATTCGAGCGCTGTACCGCTAGACCACCCCGGCAATTAAGTATACAATTAAGTATACATCTACTTGTTAAAATACGTTCTATAGAATATTCAAAAACATTCAGAAACAAACTGAAGTCTGCTTAAAGGAAGAGGCTTTTCGGCACGAAAAGGATTCAACAACAAAAATCCCACGCCAAAATTATCTAACAGCCATAATTATTTTAACACAGAACCGAATGGGAAAACATTGACCAGAAACAGCAACCTTTTACAGAAAAGAACATGTTGTAGCGAAAACAATGATTCAAACAATAAAAACCGAATTATAAATAAATAAATAATACAATTATTATTGAGACACTATTTTTTATTATCAAAAATTTACAACTAAAGTAATTTTTATTGTACCTTTGTTTTGATTGATTCGATTATTGGCGCCAACACCGAATACGGGCCCTTATTTGCTACAATTTCCCGTAGCAATTAAAATGTGGTTTTTAATCATTTTTAGTTGCCCATTTTATGGTGTTTCTTATAAGTCTGGATAAAGGAAGAGGGTTTATAGCAAAATGAGCATCCGGCAGTAATAAAAACGTACGCCACATCGATTTAATTGTTATGATGTTTCAAATTGGTTTGATACAGAACCAAATAGAGAACACAGACGAAAAATGGTAACTTTTTATAAAGCTTAAGAAAAAAGAAGAAAATAGAAATTGTATATTTATTATTCGTGCCTTCATGTCATTACTAATTCATTAAAAAAAACCTTTTATAACTAATAAGTATTTATGTAGCTAAAATAAAATCTAAACTCTCCAGGACATCCGGACATTGTCTATTTTTTTACCACTTTGAAAGTTTTATGGGAAACATTGTTTGCCAGTAGACATTTTAGCGAGGCCGAACGTGGGTCAGCATTTAATGTCGGTTGTGGGATTAAAACCTCCATGCCCATCCAGATCCAAGTCGAGCGTTGTAGCGCTAGATCACATCGGTACATCAGTGTAGCAAATTGGCAGTGGACATTTAGCAAAACGGAAGATGGCTCTGCCTTTAATGCTGGTAGTGGAATTTAAACCTATGCCCACTTAGGTCCAAGTCGAGCGCTGTACCGCTAGACTTCCCCGACACATCAGTGTAACGATTTATGTAGTACATGCTAGATATATAGTGCCGAGATGGTCTTGTGGCACAGTCCTCGACTTGGACCTGAGCGTGTATGGGTTCGAATCCCACTCCCGACCTATGTTCGGTGTTGCTAAAATGTTTACTGATGTTTCCCACAAAACATTCAAAATAGTAAACATCAATAAATAAATATATTGCTTAATCTAAAATGACGTATATACTCACACAAAAAACAGCATTTATTCCTTTTCTTGTTGCTTCAGTGTTTTTTCTAATACTTCTTTTCAGTTCGTTAACTCTTATAAAAACCAAACAAATGTTTTAATTTAGTGCCAATTTAACGTTTTAGTCACTTACACCCCGCTCAACTCAAACATTAACAATATTATTTTATTTTAAATACATTGAACGCTTTATTATGTAACTAGATATTGTAAATCAATAAAAGGTAAATTACCGTAATGAAAATCTTTAATTTATAATCCACACAAGAAATTTATCAATATTTTTAAAAGTAATAAACCATAGTGCCGGGATAGTCTAGCGGTACAGCGCTCAACTTGTACCTGGATGAGCATCGGGGTTCGAATCCCACCACCGGCATTAAAAACGGATTTATCTTCAGTTTTGCTAAATGTTAACTACTGAAAGATGTTTCCCACAAAACATTCAAAGTAGTAAACAGTTTTTAAAAAATAGACGGTATAGTTTAAATATTGGCGTAGCAAAGTAAACCACGTCTTTAGACTTAACAATAGATAATCATCGATTTAAATTTTATAATAATAGAACTAAGTAAAAAATTTTGTCAAGATCGATGTCAATATATTCATTTTTGAAGTAAAAAGCAAGTTGCAAATTAACTTTTTAATTTATAGAAATTTTGAATTTAAGCCAAATTATCGTTAATCAATTTTTATGTTATTTTTCTAACTGTGGTATATTCTTATGCTTGAAATGTATACTCTATTTAACACAAAATTAGATCATAATATTTAATAATATTGTCATCATCATTATCATATTAAACTTTAATATTAATATATTATTATCATTAATATTAAACTTCAATAATATTTACTTTAGTTAATATATTTTCATGTACGAGTGTTATTTTGAAAAAAAAATAATTAGATAACATAAACAAAAATAATCATTTTGAACAAATAAATAACAATATTGCGCACATACTCGGTCACATTCATAACAGTGACATAATTTAGTTAGTAAAAAAAACATTTACGCTACAGAAAAATAAAACTGAATTTTAAATATTGTATATCAGTTTGTAATAATAATTTAAACTAGGTATTAACATTTTTAATTTACTGTTAAATAATTTAAATAATTGTATAATTAAAGTTAAATTCAGATTTGTTTGTTTGTTTGTATTGTGAAGTTAAATCTTTGACATACGTGATAAAGCAATCATATTCTATTTATTTGATGAAATATTAAAATTCAAAATATGATTTTTTATTATTTGTATATCATACTGTAAATGATTGACTTTTTTTAAGTTAATTAAGTTCTAATTCATAATTCATATATATATATATATATATATATATATATATATATATATATATATATATATTTTTAAATATTAATATTAAATCATTTTAAAAACGGAGCTTTATATTTATATTACTTTTAAAAGCATTCAAATTATTCAAATTGTTATTTTTACCATTTAGAAGATGTGTGCGTTTTGTTCATCCAACTTAATTAACATAACATTCACTAAATTGAAAAAATCAATTATTTTAATTGATTATATAACAGTACAGAAAAGTTATCAATATTTACTAAACACGTTCTTATTACAATTACATATAACAAAAAATTATTATGTATTTTAATTATTATTAATTTCGTCTTGATAACATATTCTAACTAATTGTTATATTTTCGAAAAGTGTAAATAAAATATTAAAAAATAACTCCGTAATGTTTTTCCTATTTATGAATATATGAATATACCCCTATCAAAGTACAAAGCAATAATGATAATAATAAAAATAATAAAATAATAATAATAATAATAATAATAGAAATAATAATAACAGTAAATACTACTACTACTAATAATAATAACAATAATAATAATAATAGTAAGTAATAATAATAATAATAATAATAGAAATAATAGTAATAATAATTGTAAACAATAATAATAATAATAATAATAATAATAATAATAATAATAATAATAATGTAAATAATGATGATGATGATGATAATAATAATAATAATAACAATAATAATAATAGTAAATAATAATTATAATAATAATAATAATAATATTAATAATAATAATAATAATAATTGGAATAATAATAATAAATAATAATAATAATAATATTATTATTATTAATAGGAATAATAATAATAATAAATAATTATAGTAATAGTAGTAATAGAAATAATAATAATAATAATTAATAATTTTATTAATAATTATTGTAATAGAAATAATAATAATCATAATAATATTTGGTTAATAAATTACTTGTTATCAGAATTCACAAGTAAATTATTTTATTTATTTTTTAAGTAAATATGTTAAATTTTTGTATTAATATAAAGAAAAATTGCTTCATAATGAAAATTATTTTTTAAAGGTATTAATAAGTAAAAAATTGTAATTGTTTATACTAGAGGTAACATTTTTTATAATTGTGTTTTTCGTCTCAATGTATGTTTACTCAATCTAAATAACTACAACTTATTTGTTATATATATATATATATATATATATATATATATAATTAACTATTGTGTTTTTATTTTTCTATATTTACTAATAGCTACTTAAAGGTGGTTTTAAGCATATATCATATAAATGTATAGATATGTTCACATTACGCGGTAAACACATTTTTAAGCAGTATACATTTAGTGTGTAATAGAAACAAAATTAACATTGAAAACGTATATTAAGACATGCTGATTTTGTAAATTAATAGTGCAAAAACAAAAAACTACACCCTAATTTTGCATTTATTGTGACACTGTTGGCATAGTCATTATTATTTCTATATAAATGCGCAGTATATTGACCAATCAACAAAGTGCATACAGTTACATGGGTTGAAATCCTACCATCGGCACTGTGTGCGGGCCCACATGCGGTTTTGCTAAAATGTCCGTTGCTGAAAAATGCGCGTTTCCCGGTTCAACAGTCAAAATAATCCAAATCACAATAAAATAAGCGTGCCACATGTCCAAAAATAATGACGCTTCTTTGCTAATAAACGGCATCCTTATGACTGTGCTACTAATTCATCTTGGTTTATTGGCTACATTCCGTATTCCTCAGTCTTTAAATACATTTTGAGTATTCCACGTGTACGCTTTTAATCAAGTGCACTAAGTATGAAATGTGCTACGTAAATGTGACAGTCGGGGAATAATGCGCTCATTAACATTGGTCAAATCTTAAGGATTATCAACATGTGGAAAGCGTACAACATTGAAGCATTTATCTGTTGCTCAATATCCTACTTCAAATAGCAAATAGAACGTAATTTAATTTAAATACATATTGATAAACACAAATTCATTCCTTTCAAGTTTAAAATTTAATTTACTGATTTAAATAAAATAACTTATATATATATGTGTGTGTGTGTGTTTGCTTACGGTTGGGAAATATTTGTATTTAAAAGCGTACATTTTTTCATTAATTCCATTTCTACTGATTTATTTTGTGTATATAGAAGAAAGAACATTAATTAATTTAAAATGTGTAATTTTGTTGCAATTATAAACCCATACAATTGAATTTATTCTATTTGGATCTTGTTGCTGAACTACTATATAAAGAACATTTGGGAAAGTAAACATTTATTGAAGTCGAATGGGGCGGGGGACCGCATTAAGTGCAGATGGGAGTGGTACTTGAACCCATGTCTGCCCCAGTTTTTATTCAGTGCTGTAGTGCCAGACTTTTATGTTCTAATTTAAGTAATTTAAAATAATTATTGAGAAATGTGCTGTTTAAATGTACAACAACAAACACTTTTTGACGATTAGATGCTTAGAAAAAAAACCGTATTGAGTGCAAATAGTTGCAGTTTAAGTCACGCTTACTCAAATTATGGCGTTTTAGTCTTTGTGATACTGGTATAACAATTATATTGTCATTATATTATTATTATTGTTATTATTATTACTAACACTATTACCATTATTATTATTATTATTATTACTAATATTAATAATAATAACAACAATCTTATGATTATTGTTACGATTATCACTAATATTATATAAATATAGCCTTTTAGTAATCTCTGCCATGGTTGTATAATAATTATAATTTTTTCACTTCCTTTTTCAAGCTTTTCCTCCCTTTTATGAAGAGTCACTGTTTTTGTTCAATTTTTTCCATTTGGCATTAGGGTTATGAAACAGTTTCAGCATCGATTGTTTTACTGTCGGATGCCCTACCTTTTGCCAACCCTCATACTTTATCCTTTTTTATTCTCTAGATACAGGTGGTATAATAATTATATTATTAATTCCAATAATTGTTTGCATATTTTACTAAAATAAACTAGTTCACGTATTGTTTTTTAATTAATTAACTAATTTATTATTATTATTATTATTGCTATTACCATTATTAATATTATTACTATTACTACTACTATTTTTAATATTAACATTATTCATAATAATAATAATAATAATAATAATAATAATAATAATAATAATAATAATAATAATAATAATAATTAATCTAAATAATAACATGCTTAATAATATTTATAATAATATTAATATTATTATTATTATTATTATTATTATTATTATTACTAACATTTACTATTGAGTTTCAAATAAATTGTGAGATAAATCTAACCATATTACGGTTGTATTTTGCTTAAATATACAACCAGCATGTGTAGCATTTTATTTGAACATTTGTAATATAGCAAAAATTCTTTAAAATTTATATCGACTTACATATATTATTGTTATTATATAAAACCCTTTCGTTTTAAAATAAGCCTGGGGCCATAAGACAACAATTACAGTAAAACAACAACAACAACAACAAAGTCTCGTTGGCATTGAAGATTCCGCAAATCGAAGATTGAGCTTCCTTTCGGCTTTCACTCAACCCCGCCATCTGTGTAACTCTGTCATCCAACTACGTGCGAACACTTGTTTGCCGTTGTTTGCCGGAATAGCGTCCTCTTGATCGTTTCCATAGCAGTGAAGATGTTTTATAAAAGCCAGGTTACTTGTGCTCAAACCCTCTTCCTTTATCTAGGCTTGAGACTGGCTAGATTAAATCATTTCTAATCCAAACTAGGCGGAGTGTTATTATTATTATTATTATTATTATTATTATTGCTATACCATTATTCATATTATTACTATTACCACTACTATTATTAATAATAATATTATTATTATTATTTTAAAACCCCTTTAAAGAAAGAGCAACCAGATAACAGCAAAAGCAACAACAAACTCCCATAATTTAAAAAGAACTTGGTATAACAAGCAATACCATGTGTTCAAAATTTTGTTTATTTGCACGGGGCCTTTATTTTAAATAGTTTTTAACCACATTTTTGTGGTCTGTCTCAACATTTCTATTACCATTAACAACTGCCTCTTTCAAAACCGGTGGTTTTTCGGGCAGTAGAATTTAAACACGCAATTTTACTCGTCTAATTAAAAGTTGATTTTTTTTTCGTTTTTTACCCAACCACGTTATTCGAGTCATGCCGTTGTTTGTCGAAATGGCGTCCTCTTGATTGTTTATGTAACAATGCAGATTTTGTTTCACAGAGACCAGGTTACTAACTTTGGGCGTTCACACCCTCCTCCTTTATTTAGGTTTAGGACTGACTAAATTAATTCATTTCTGATCTTTTTTGGACGAAGTTATTTTATTGCATATGTGCATATGTATGTATATATATATATATATATATATATATAATTACTAATCTAATGCCTTTTGTCTTCATAAGTTAATAATTGTTCTGCCAATTTTAATTTAAGAAACAGAAGTTCTGTTTGCAGGAAATGAACAAAACATTGGTAATTAATAAATACATAAACATTTTTTTGTTCTGTTACACATTGTATACATTATTTTTTACTAATTAATCAATAAAAACCCAAAATGCTTTTTTATAGCCAATATTAAGAGTTATGTAAACATCCGCTACGTTTATTATATTATATTATACAAAACCCTGTAGTTTTAAAAATAAGCATGGAGCAATAAGATACCAATTACAGCAAAACAACAACAAAGTCTCGTTGGCATTGAAGATTCTGCAAATCAAAGATTGAGCTTCCTTTCGGCTATCACTCAACACCGTCATTTGTGTAACTTTGTCATCTAGATACGTGCGATCATTTCTTTTCCGTTGTTTGCCGGAATGGCGTCCTCTTGTATTGTTTCTATAGCAGAATAAATGTTTTACACTAGGCCAAGTTGCTATCGTTGCGCGCTCGAACCCTCTTCCTTTATCCAGGCTTAGGACTGGCTACATTGAATCATTTCTAATCCAAACTAGGCGGAGTTTCTACGTTTATTACTATGTCAAATTATTTTATGCTAAAAAACAACCTTTCTTACCAATAAACGTTTTTCTGCTTATACGTGCATGTAAGTACTTGATTCTGGCACTAAACTGCAAAATATGCAATTATAAATCCGCAACATGTGAAACGTATAAGATTATTGAGTGCCACACAACCTGTTTGACTAACCTTTTTTTCCTATTAATGTTGAACATTTCTGTTTTACAAAAGTAGCCAAAATAATAGAATTAGTGCTGGGCAAGTTTCATTTGTTCCACCGACTCTAAATAGGAATCCAACGTCACCAATAGTCTGCTTGTCACAATAAAACTCAAAATTACGCTGTTTTGTTGCATTTTGACTACTTCTTTTTGTTTTCTTTTTCCAAAATACTCTTTTTCTTTCAATTTATTTTGATTTATGTGATCGGCATTAACAAACAAAAAAAGTAATTTTATAAATGTTGACTGCAATAGAAACAAAAATGATACATTCAATAATTTATATGTCTTCCTATTCCAACTACCCAATTAGATGAATTAATAAAAAAGCCAATTATTCATTAATAGGGTTTAAAGCCATATCGTCATTATGATACATACATCTTCCCCAATATCGATTTTTTGTATAGTTATGTTTTCACAACAAAATTGCATTGTAACGTTATGTAGATATCCCAAGTTTTCATTTTTCCCCCATTTTTTTATTGCCCAGGGCTAATTATGTATTTACTTTTTTTTAAATCAACTTTTGCAATTAAACCTTTTTATGTTAAGCAAAAATACTTTTTTTGGAATGTTTATTAGAATCAATTGTGCCAAGATTTAATGGCATTGCCTTTCCTGTCCAACTACAATTTCAGTTTTTTGTTCGGCTCTTTCAGACGTTAGTTTAAGTTGGTGTAAGACTGGAAGGCTATACACTGCCAATAGTTGAAACAGTTCTAACTACATGAACTTATCATTATTTAATAAATGTAACAATTGTGATATATATTCTCCCACAAACTTCTATATAAAATAAGTTTTAATAGAGGCTTTGTGAATAAATTAAATACTCACTTTTATTAATTGAAATGTTATTTTCAATTATTCTATCCTATGTAAATGTTTACCTGTAATAATAATTATTATTTTTGGTGTTTATATTGTGCCTAGTGAAGATCAGAAATAGCCCAATCTAGTCAGTCCTAAGCCTGGATAAAGAAAGAAGGTTTGATCTCAACTCTTGTAGAACAAATGTATATAGTTACTGAAATAATAAGCGGGTGCTATTCAGGCAAACAATGGCAAGAAAGTGATAGTACATAGTCAGAAGACAGGGTTGAGTCAAGGTTCAATGTTCAATTTGCAAAGTCTTCAATGCCAAAAAGTAAACCTACTTTTTTTAGGTAGACAATTAGAACACGTCCTTCGAGAAATGAAAAAAATTAATTTTAGGCAGAAAGGGTTTCTGTGGTCTACTGGTACAGCACGCGACTCAAACGTAGTTAAGCATGGGTTCGAGTCTCATTAGCGACACTCAATACAAACTCATGTTTGGCTGTTTTTAAAATGTGCATCTGCTGAAAAATATGTTGTGTAAAGCATTTAAGTAGTAATAATTGAATTAAATAAATAAATATTAAAAAAACACACAACGTTAATATATTATATTTGGTAACTGTAATACAATATTTAAAAATCATTTCATTTCTTCATTTATTGTAGTTGGTGATTATGTCACCTCTTCATTTCTACGGTAAATAAAATGATTGACCTTGATAACTTGATAAGCTTAACAAACGTAAAAAAATAAAGATGTTTTTTGGCAAATAGACGGAATCCTGGTGACAACGCCACTGTTCGCAAAGATTAAACAAATCGCCTGATTTGTTGTCAGGATTATTTCCCTTAATTCAACGCCTACACATGGAATACGTATACTTTAAGATAACTTTTAAGTACCCTTGCACTCGTCTGCCCAGTCATATTGCTGTGCACTCGGTCCTTTTGGTGTCAGTTGAGATGATTAGATGTACCTCGTCTACAATGCGTAACGTGGAGGAACAGTCAAGAACATTACTATCATTTAAAATGGAAACTTTTAAAACATTACTCAAATGCTCCAAATTATTAGCATTTAAGAAATATTTCGATTATAGATTTATATTTTATTTTTGAACTTTATTTGCCAATTATTTTAAATAACAAATAATTTAAAGTATAAAGTTTGACTTAATTCGTTTATAAATAGGTGTGGTTTTTACTACTATCATTAAAAAATATAATTTTTTACAGCCAATTATCAATATTGAGAATATACGTATACATGTGTGTGTTTATACGAATATGTTATAAGATCTGTGTTTTTCAATAGCAACCAAATTATTATTAATCGAATACAAACAAAACTTTCTTAATTTGTATGCATCCATTTATTCCACAACACTCACATGTAATATGCTAATCGTCCAAAGAAAACTGTCCAATCACAATCAAGATAGGCTAACCAATTATTTTGAAGCGATTCCATACAGTAAAATTTGCATATTTTTTAAATTAATATACATTTTGATGATTGTATTATTATTATTATTATTATTGCCCAACACCAAAACTCCATATTTTTATGTGTATTTTTTATAAAAAATTAAACAGGAAATGTATCGAGAAAGCCAACATATTTAAAAATTAAAATAAACCTTGTCAAAATACAAATTCCCAATGTACATGTATACCTCGACCGCTTATTCAAAAGTCCATTTCAATTAAATCACTACGACAAACAATTTGTTCGAAATGTTGTTTTGTTGCCCGACCCTATTTCTCAAACTTCGTTTGAATTGACTTTTGTACTCGATTTCATTTTGAATTATCCCGTCTATTATCTAGTAGAAATTGTAATTGAAGATTGTTTTACCGATTATACGTTGTACAAATTACTTCTTCCCACCAATTGGACATTATTTTATAACAAAATCAATTTGAATGCCTATTCCAATCAGAGTTTGACTGCTGGCAAACGACAAACCCAAGTCGTCTCAAGTCACAATGGACATCTAAATTGGATTTATTATAAACACAAATTGTCTACAATGATTTCAGCCTTCTATTTGACGTGTGCCACTTTAATTGTTACTTATGGCTTGTTGCTAGGCATTTACTATCTTCTCAAATATTTTTATGTAAAAAACAAACGTCCGTTGTTGCCGCTGCATTCGGAAATAGACTGTTTGACTGCGTCTCACCTGTGTCTGCCTGACCGGTGGATGCATAAAGTCAACTACAATGCAATTGGTGCCAAATATCGGGCAATCATTGTTTTCTACCTGTGTTTTCGCATATTTTACACCTTCCTATTTACAATAAGTGTTGCATTGTCATTTATATTGAGTTTTCAAGTCGATACTTCCAACAGTCTCCAGTCAATATTGCAAAATTTGGATAGTGTTCATTCGAACAACACCGACAGAATGCCAACTTGGCATCATGACGATACGACAAAATTATCGTTGTTGGAAAATAAAATGCGTCGAGCTGAGGATTGGATATTGGAAGCGATGCAAGTTGAAGAATTGGGACACAAGCGCCTAATCGAACAAGTGAGTTGCGCGACAATATGATTATTCCACATAATTCATCCTCGAATAAATATAACCGGCGTGGTCTGGCGCTACAGCGCTCGAATTCGGACCTCGGTAGGCATCGGGGTTCGAATCCCATCACCGGCCCACTAAAATGCGGGTCCACGTTTGGCTTTGCTAAACAATGTCCCCACTGCTGAAAGATGCGTTTTTCGTCAAACATTCAAAGTAGCAAACATAAAATAAATAAATAACCGAACCGTGTCATATAGGCTGTCAAACATTTGCACTATGCCAGAATCTATATGGTAAAAGTTCTAGAGGAAAGGATGACTTACGTTTTTGTTAGCGGCAGTAAAGTAGCAACATTGTAGAACACTTGGCTATTATCTTTAATCATTGATCAACCAGCTATAACCCAGTAGTTAAGACACTGGTCTGATATTAGATAAAGCATGAATTCAAGTTTGATTGTATGTAAAATAAAGATGAAACAGATGTACAGTGTTCATGGTCGACTGAAACCAAGTAGACTTATTATTCAAGTAAATCTGACAATTCCAATAATTTACCCTTAAAAATCCATAAATAAATATTATTATTCTATTTGTAGTTATTAATTTTATTTTATGGTTAAATTATAGAATGTTCCTCAAATTATAATAATTTTTTTGATTATTTACAGTTTTTTAATATTTGAACATGTTTGTAAATATTTAGTTACAATTTCTAGAAAAGTGTTATAAATTAAACTATGACAAATCGCATTTAAATTAATCATTTGAAATATGTTTACAATGTTAAATAAGTATAAAAGTTTTAAAAACTGTTAACACATTATTAGTTAGCAAACAAAATAATCGTTTTGTTAAGTGTAAAATGTAAATTTTTATTTGTTTATTGAAGCAATCAGTTTGAAAAAGTTAAAACGTCTTTATGCCAGCGTGGTCTAGCGGTGCAGTGCTCGACTTAGATCTGGTGGGTATCGCGGTTCGAATCCCACCACCGGCCCACTAAAATGCGGGCCGACGTTCGGTTTCGCTAACATGTCCACTGCTGAAAGGCATGTTTCTCCTAAAACATTCAAAGTAGCAAATATAAAATAAAATTAAAAAAAATTAGATAAAAGTTACCAATTATGAAATTAGTGCGAACATTTTATTGAAAGTATAAAAATGTCTGAACGTGCAGCAAATTACAACGTATAAACTTGGTACTATGAGATTTTAATTATTTTTTATTTCTTATATTGCGTTTTTAGAACACAAAGTTAGTTTGTAAACCATTTTTTGTTGAAACAATTATAACGACCCTGGATAAAAGTGGTAAAAACTGTATAAAAAACGGAAGAAAAAAGAATAGATTAAATAATTAAGTACAGGAAACTATCAAAATAGAATTATACTAGTAGTCATTTAAATGACACTAAATTTAATCTTAAAAAAAATTCTTTAAATATATTTTACCTAAATAATGACGTGATCTTTTTAAGCGTCTCATGGTTAATAATAACAATAAGTTAGTTTATTTTTAAAAGAATAACTTACGTTTTTAATTTAAGTTTAAATTTAGCTTTTAATTGATTGCATAAACCGCAAATTGTTTAACCAGTACAAGGTAATATGTATACAATTGCTTAATAATAAATTATCAAGTAATTAAACTACTTGGTTTAAAATAAAAATTAGGAGCCCTGTACAGTTGTTTCATCACTGATGAAAATGATTATTTGTTGAATTGTACATTTGCACATTATGTATTACAATTTCAGAACATTCCACGACAATAGAGAATTAAATTGGTTGGTTGCTAAATTAAGCATTTGTAAAATATTGTACAAATAAAAAATTATTGATACTTAAAATATCAAAATTATAATACCATTTATATATATAGGGAAATAATGTGGTTGTTCTTGTAATTTCCCAAAGTGTAGTGTTTGTTGATTCTAATTTAGTTTAACTATATTTATTTATAATTATTTTGTGTATAACCAAGCTGTTTGTCAACTGCTCTGTTTAAAACATCGTACATTATTGTAGTATTTTTTACAAGTTTGATTACAATACATTATGTGTGTTCCGTAGTACACTATTTAGCTGAAACTTGGGTGGGCATATGTTCAATTGTCACTACCGGCATCAAATGCGGGGCTCACGTTCGGCTTCGGTTAAATATTCACCGCTAAAAATTAGAAAAACAATGAAAACATTTTTTTGGGCATTTTTGTAAATTACTTTGACAATATATCTCAATTTCTAGCTAAATATCTTTAACGTGGAAAGTGGTATGAGCAGATGATAACTTTATAATTAAATTAAAACGATATCAATTGTTTGAATAAAACAAATCGATTTTAAAAACGATAATAAATTTACATATTGTAACATTTTTGGCATTTTTTGTTAAAATTTTGGTAAAATACTACATTGCAATGCATGATTTTTTTTTATTTACAAGAAACAGCTAATTTCCATTTTGAATGCAAACTACATTAGAATAAAAATTGAGAATTAATTATTAGGAAGACAGTATTTCCAATTCTACTATTGATACAGGTTAAATCAAACGTTTGCTTTTTAAAACATAATGTTAATAAAACATTATTTTATTAATTTAATCTTATTATTTACATTGCATTACATAATTTTGTAGATTTATAGAACATAAGGCAACAAGTTAATTATACATTTTACAAGGCGTGGTATTTAATTTCACGTTACATTTATTGTAATCAAATTGTAACCCAAACAGGCTTTATCCAATATTTCAACAATTTACCCATTTTTATTTCAAAGTAAAACCTTTCCGTTCAATTGTAATAGTGTCATATAATAAACAAAAATTATCCCTTTTAATGATTTAATTATGAGAAAGTTGATTGAATCGCTTAATCTTTAGAGCACTTCCAAGCTATTAGCAATAAATAACACTTACTGTTCTGTAAATCTTGTCTGTTTGCTTCCTCATTTCATTATCATGCAGGATTATAGGAACAATGGTCATTGCGTACAAACAAAGTCCTGTCTTTAGGTGTATGGCAACACAGTACCAAATTGGTTCTGTTTTCTAACCGATTGTGGTAGATTCCATAAAATTATTTTTTTGAATTTATGTTTGCTACCTTAAATGTTTTTCAAAAACATCTTTCGGCAGTGGACATTTTAGCAAAGCCAAACATGGGCCCTCATTTTAGTAGGCCGGTAGTGGGATCTGGACCCCCCCCAATGCCTATCCACGTCCAAACCGAGCGCTGTACCGCCCGACCGCCCCCTGTAAATAAATATTTCTAAACATTGAGTTTCTTTTATAATTCCAAATTAAAATGATAAAAGATGTAAATTGTGAAATAAATTCATTTTGTACATTCTCGTCAATCACAAACATATATATATATATATATATATATATACACAAAAACATAATATAAATTGTTTTTGTGCACACAAAATGCGTTTCAATGTGTGAATGTAAACAGATTCGACCTTTTTAACATATTAGCAGCTTGAGCAATTATCAACACTTTAAAGCAATTATTAAAGTTAACTGGGTGCTTTATTTGAACCAATGACGTAATATTGCCAAAGTGCACAAACGTTTGCAGAGTCAACTGTTATCTTTTAAATCCAGTTGCTCCCAAATAGCGTTCAATAAATATTTAACACCATTTTGACTCAGTTTAATATAATATATTTATAAATATAATATATTATTTATATAATTATATAATATTATATATAGATATATATATACATCTTTCGGGTGGTAAACGTAAAATTTCACAACGTAACTTCCTTCATCTAATTGTAACGATGTCATGTAGTGAACGAGAGTCAGTTCTTCTCATCATCTCATTATTTAAAATGTGATTGCGCCAGGTAATCTTTAAAATACTTCTAATGCACTGGCACTGAACCTCAATGGTAATAATAACAATAATAATAATAATAATAATAATAGTAATAATAATAATAGTAATAATAATAATAGTAATAATAGTAATAATAATTATTATTATTAAAATAATAAATTATATTTTTAGCTTTCAAAGAACTTACCTCAGCTATTGACATTAAAAGAGTGTACCTACATTCTATATATTAATTGCCTTATATATATATATATATATATATATATATATATATATATATATATATATATATAGAGTGAATGCAACAATAACTGTCACAAAAGCCTTCACGTTTCTGTTTTTGTTTCAATTAAAAGTAGTTGGTTATTTTTACAAGGTAAATATTTTACAATAACGTCCACTTTTATTAATTATAGGTAATTAATTACTTTTTTCATAAATAAAACTATTTATTCCATTGGGACTTTTGAATAAATAGTAATTAAGTTTCCATGTGTCGATAGTATAACAGTAAAAATAAATTAAGTAAAATGATTAGTTTTTGTAAATATATATGTTACCTTAGAGAAATATACATATTAATTTATTTCTTTTTACTACTTTAAATGTTTTGAGGAAAACTCCTTTCAACAGTAGACATTTTGATGGAGCCAAACGTAGACCCGCGTTTAGAGGGCCGGTGGTGGGATTCGAACTCATGTCTACCAAGTCCAACTCAACCGCAGTACTGCTAGGTCACATTAATCTATAACAAAATGAATATTTTTTGCAAAACTGTAAACATACAAATTAAAAAAATAATTTTATTGTGTAAAAAATGAAAAGTTTGTTTCAGTGCTATTTTGGCCTCCTGTGTCAATTGAACGTTGCCTTGTAAAACAAATAAAAATGTACCAAATTGAATTCAATAATTTAAAAACTATTGTACATATAAATTAAAATGTGCATTGTTTATATAATGTACACGTTTTCTATCAATTGCAACCATAAATTAGTAAACCAAAAAAAATTAATCGAATACTTGATGTGTGAAAAATTACTTGAAAACCGTTTTAAAAAAGGAAATAAATTACCCAAGTTCATGTTGGGAACAAGTTTTGCAATGGTTTTACTAACCTTATCAAAATGGAAAATTATACTGTCTAATACACCGTATTGTTATTTATGTATGTGTGTGTGTGTGCGTTTTGTAAAATACAAATGCATCTATGGGTATATGTAGTGTAAACGTTCACAAATTTATATTGTCTGGAGTAGTTCTTTGTTAAAACAACATTATTAAATTTCAATACAATCATTTGGTTTGTTCCAAGCATTGGTTCCGGGGTAGTCTAGCGGTACAGCGCTCGAATTTGGATCTCGGTGGGCATCAGGGTTCGAATCCCACAAAATGCTGGTCAACTTTCGGCTTCGCTAAAATGTCCACTGCTGAAAAATGTTTCTTGTGCAAACATTCAAAGTAATAAACATAAAATAATATTATTTTCAATAAACTGTTTAGATATAAATAGGAACACAATTGTTGGACGTTTCTGACAATTAATTGAAACAGTGCTCTACTCTATTGGTTTGAAGCATATTTCTATTTTTAATTGTAAAATTAACCCATTTTTCAATTATCGGGATTGAAACATGATAGCCATTAAAAACGTCATATTGATCCAATTACCTCTAAACTTTTGTGTATTTTTTATTGTTGTTGTTTTTCTGGCTAATTATCTTGAAAAATATAAGACAGGTAAAGTGACAAACAAAAGTAAATCCAATGTAAAATCAAAATTCTATAACGGATAAAGGCCTAACCTAAATATTTTTTAAGAAACTTATTTTTAATACAATAATTTAATTTGTATATTTTTATATTAGATAAGTGGATAATATTTTTATTTTAATATTTTAGTAAAATCAAATCGACTGTAGTATAATTACTTAATTGTTTAAAATGTAATCATTTACTTATATATTTATAATGTGTTAATCTGAACTACGAACGATAGACCTATTATTATTAATATTATTGTTATTACTAATATTATTCTTATGGTTAATGGCTTACATATTTTAGTATTATTGTTATTACTATTATTATTATTATTATCATTATTATTATTATTATTATTATTATTATTATTATTATTATTATTATTATTATTATTATTATTATTATTATTATTATTATTATTATTATTATTATTATTATTATTACAATTCCAAATAAAAATATGAGAAGACATAAACTGTGAAATGAATTCATTTCGTATATTCTCGTCAGTCACAAACATAGTATATATATATATATATATATATATATATATATATATATATATATATATATATATATATAAAGGGGGTACAGATAACATTTAAATTAGTACAACTCACAAACATGCACACACAATCATTACGACCAAGCTAAGTTCAATGTAGTGACGAACTGTTTTTGTGCACATAGAGTAGGTTTCGATGTGTGAATATAAACAGATTCGAGAATTTTTGTATATATATATATAGTAAAATGTTATATGTTTGTGACTGACGAGAATATACGAAATGAATTCATCTCACAGTTTAAGTCTTCTCATATTTTTATTTGGAATTATAAAGTAAACCCAATACTTTAAAATATTACAATTATTACTATTATTATTATTGTTATTATTATTATTATTATTATTATTATTATTATTATTATTATTATTATTATTATCATTATTTTATTAATATCACATTTACTATTATTATTGTTATTGTTATTATTATTGTTATTACCAATTATTATTATTAATTATTTTTATTATTATTACTATTACTAAACTGAATGTTTTTAATTAGTCTGTATTGAAAAGTAAAATAAACAAATATAGTTTTTCTAATTCTTTCACTTCAGTACTTAACAAAAAAACGGTTTTATTAATTTAACCTTTATCGCTCCTAATGGTTAACTCCTTGCTACTGCAGTTATTGGTATTGAAACTTATATTTGTTTAAATGTAAATCTAAGGCTTCCACTGGCTGGATTCTCAATGAATATAAAAATTTCTCATTTTTTAACCAATTTTACACTTTTTAAAATATTTTCTTATAATTACATTTAATTTTTTTGTAATATCAAAACGAAGGTTTTTTTATAAACGTTTTATACAAATAAGAAAAAAGGTAGTTAAAGTTATACACTTGAGTCTCGGTTGGCATGGATTTAAATTTCCCTCCTTGCATTCAATGAGGACTCTAGTCGAGAGGGTTGCTCCACCTACCGAACATTTTGGCCGTAATACATTTAATCAATGAAAACGTCGATAAAAACTTACCAATATTACTAACATTCTAAGCAAGTAGTATATTCATTTACAGACGTTTATACTAACTGCATTATTTTATACACAACCTATTTATAACAAAATAGTAAAATGTAACTTTTTCTAACTTATTACACGTTCTTTTTTTGGATTTTATAACAAAAAAAAACATTTTTTTCATTTTTATTACAAAATTATATTTTGAGTAATGCAGCTATGACGTACAGTAAAAACTTAACCGTATTTTTCACAGTTTACACTTATGATGAAAAACGTATTTGTAATAAATAGTTTCGTTTTGATTACGTGTAAAATATTTCTTGACACACGAATGCACAGAGTATATATATAGAGTATATATATATATATATATATATATATATATATATATATATGTAAAGCGTGATGTCTAGTGCTCTAACCATTATTGTAAAACTATGATTGACATACCACAATGTTACATTTATTAATTATTTTTTTCTATTTTTTAAATATAGTGAATAGTCAAAATAGGGGAAGGTGGGTGAGACAAGTAAAATGTAGGATTAAGATATGTACAACCTACTTACTTAGAAAATTACACTAATTTATTCAAACGTACTCAAGTGTTTACGTATGGTGGCATATTTATTTATACACGCCTATATTAATTATGTGTAAACACACAATATAAGAAAAAGTATGCCATTACGTACAATCAATAAAAAATGTCGCTACTACAATGCGAATTGCCTTAAACCAATATGTAGTAACGTTTAAATTATTGTTTTCATCACAATTATAAAAATTTACATATTGTATAAAACAATGTGGCTTTTTTGTAATACATATAAAAATTTTTTATCTAAAATGCATTTTACCTACTTATTTTTGTTACTTTATTTTTATTACTTCGAATGTTTTACCGAGATATTTTAGCCAAGCCGAACTTGGGCCCACATGTAGTGCCGCTCCAAGTCGAGTGATGTACCGCTAAACCACCTCAGCATATTTGTAATATTATACACAAAATTTTAAAAATATTTGAAAACTTATGCAGTGTAAAATTTTGATAATTTTCGCTTAAAAAATTAACTTTTTTTGTAATATTTGGTAAAATACAAAGGTTTTAGCCTCATTTTATTAGTACTTTTAAAGGACGTTTATCTGTACGATACAAGTGATCTTTTTTTACTTTTGAAAACTTAAGGCGACATAATGGTTCCATATAACTTTTGGCAGATTAAAGATTGATTGTTGTTTTAGTTTTGACACTGCATTTTATTTTAGAATTGTTATATTAGAATGGTCAGATTCACTTGAATAACAGATCAACCAAGAACACTATACAGCTGTTTGATCCTTACATTGGGAATTATCAGCAGTGCATACCTTTCAAGTTTTACACACACACACACATATGAACTTGAACCCACGCCCTATCTGATGTCAGGTCTGCGCCTTAAACGACAGGATACCGGTGATAAATCTGATCAATTCCAATTATTCAGTGTCTTCAAATGCCGCTACGTTACTACCGGTTTAGCAAGTGTGCTGTTTTCACTTTTCGGCTGTAATTTAATTGAATAACATCTTCAAAAGTGAGGCTGCTAACTTTGCCCTCCTTTCTGAACATACTTTGGAGCAGGTTACATTAGAGTTGATTACCTTATCTACAGACGACCTATTTAATGTTATGGAAAAATATTAAATTTATTTTTTACTAACACCAAATTTAGCACAAAATACTAACGTGTACTTACCGATTTCCCGGGGTGGTCTAGCGATAAAGCGCTCGACGTGGGTTTGAATGTCGCAACTGGCATTCAGATACGGGCTCACGTTTGGTCTGCTGAAAGATGCGTTTTCCTCAGTAAATATGCATTAATAAATGAATAAAAATATAGAAACGATGTCATTATTACTCAGACGTGTTAATAAAATGTGCGCATTTTTGGTGTTATATCACTATTAATATATAATACATATTATTCCAAACTGGATTAATAATATATTAAAAAAAAGTGAACAGTTATGCATTTCTTCCATATTACGTCATCTACTGCAAACCAAATATTAAATTATTATTATCATTACTATTATTATTACAAAACCCTTTTGCTTTAAAAAATAAGCATGGGGCAATAAGACAACAGTTACAGCAAAAATAACAACATCAAAGTCTCGTAATTCAAAAAGAACATGAGACAACAAATTGTTTCCATGTTTTTGAACATTCTGCCAAACGTTTTACTTGATCCCATGAAACATTCATTTCAATTAGATCTTCTCGAATAGTTATCAGCCAAGTTTTCTGTGGTCTGCCAACTTTTCTTCTATTATTTACAATTGTCTATTCCAAAACCGTGCTTGCTGGTCTTCCGGGAAGTAAACATAGAATTTAAGTAAGTAATTTTCTTCGTCTAATTGTAATGGTATTATAGAGTAAACGAGAGTCAGTTCTTCTCATGATCTCATTATTTGAAATGCAATGAATTATTAAATTTATTTCAAAAATTGTTTTAAAGTGTTAATTACTTGCCAAGCTTCGAATATGCAAAATAATTCTCGAATCTGTGTATATTCACACATCGAAATCTACTCTATGTGCACAAAAACAGTTCGTCACTACATTGAACTTAGCTTGGTCGTAATGTTTGTGTTCGTGTATGTACTAACTTAAATGTCACCTGTACCCCCTTTTTTGTTTACATATACTAAAATTTTACATAACTGACAAGAATATACGAAATAAATTCATCTCACAGTTTTGTCTTCTTATTTTTTGATTAGGCATACTATTATTATTATATATATTTTTTATTTTATATTTGCTACTTTGAATGTTTTACGAGAAACGCATCTTTCAGAAGTGGACATTTTAGCGAAACCAAACATGGGCCCGCATTTTAGTACCGGTGGTGGGATTCCAACTCATACCCACCGAGGTTCAAATCGAGCGCTGTACCGCTAGATCACCCCGACATTTATTATATTCTTGTATAACTAAAATAATGTTTAGACAGGCGTCGATATAAAAATAAAATTTGTCTACCTTCTGCTCAACTAGAAAATTATATTTCAAAAAAAGAATCAAATTTAATTAAAATGTTTTCCAATAAATATTAAGTTAACTAAATTTATGGCTAATTGTTTATACTATTAATACAATTTACAACGTAGTACGTGTTAGAAATAATTGTGTACATTGCACATGTATTGATTTGTGTATAAAATATTTCCACAAATTATTCCCAAATGTGCATTAAAATGGGAAGTAAATGGAATTCTAATACTAGCGATTGTGCTGTTATAGCAACACCAAAAAACAATGTAACACAATATACTTTTGTCCAGAAGTAAACGCCACAATAAAACGACAATAAACAAAAGATACATTCATTGACTCAACGCAATGCTCTATACTACAAAATGTTACCATTTGCTCAACATTTAGACAGCAACATTTTCTACCTCTTATTGTATAATACCAGTTGAACTACAATTGCGGTAACAATTTAATTGGCCGGAAATTTTGCCATTTCGTTAATAGGACTACAAGCGGGAAAAGTTGGGATAGGAAGAAACCAATAAGAGTTAGACAATCTTTTGTGTGAGTAAGTTGGGGTTGGGAAAGTTTCTAAATGTGACACAAAAATTGCACGATGGCGCAGTACAAATCGTATAGTTTAGGTCCAGCAATCCTCTTCTGATAGAATAATGTACCAATGTGACTCACACTTACTCACGGAGGTTGGCCAACGGGATTTTTTTTAAATTGTTTTTTACCGGGTTGGTTTTATCATCTACCCTAAAAATACATTTCTAATGGGGAAAATTAACGAAAAAGGAACCAATAAGAGTTAGATAACCTGTTGTGAGTGTATGATCAAAATTATTTTATTATAAGTTCGCGATGGAAACGTTTGACAGAATTTGCACAATTTACACGATGTATTCATACGATGACGCAGTACAAATCGGTATAGTACTAACTAAATATTGATTTTTCCACTTTATATACATTTTCAAGGTCAAACAATCCCCTATAGAAAAAATGCACCCACGTGACTCACACTTACATACGATAGGGTTTTTAAAATAATTTCTTCAATGGAGCTGATCAACATGTATGCACTTCCCTCCTATTATTATTTTGTTTACGTTTGCTACTTTGAATGCTTTCCGAAAACCATTTTTCGGCAGTGGACCCACATTTTAGTGTCGGTAGTGGGATACGAACTCCAACGCCAAGTTAATTTCAATTATTGTGTCAATGACTGCTCAGACAGACTTCTAATCTGTCAACAATTCTCAAATCTTTTAATGTTCACACTTTGAAACCGATTTTGTGCACACAATAACTGGTTTCAATTTATTTCAACGTAACTTGGTCATAACTTATTGGGTGTGTTTGTCAATACCATACCACGTTCTACTAATGTTCTATTAACTGTACATTAAACTGTTTTGTACATATATATATATATTAGAACTATATATGCTTTAGCTGACGATAATATACGAATTTAATTTCTTACAGTTTACAATTTGTAGTATGTTTATTCTGAATACAATCCAATAACTTAAAAGCTGTTTAAATTAGATACAATTATCTGTTAAACCGGTGTTCCGCAAGCGATTAAATCAGTTCAAAAGTTACTGACTTAACTCAAATACAATTTATTTTAAGACCCTTTCGCTCTGAAGAGCACAGAACAAAACAGCATTGTACAAAAATTAAAGATGGACATTCTATTCGGATTCTGTCCAACCCCATCATTGGAATTATGCTGTTTTCACTTCTACACTACAATTCAATACCACAATGTTTTCTAGTGGTTTCTTTAGCAATATTATGTTTACAGAGAACAGGTTGCTAATCTTGCACACAAAGCCTCATTCTTTCTCAACCGGCCTTGTAATTGGCTACCGTAAAGTTAACTTGAGTATAAACAAAAATAATTTAGTTGTTTTTTACTGTACAATTATGCATATTGCTCTTGTTTTCAACTAAACGCATAAAATATGCACATTTTTTAATAGTTTTTGTAATATTCGATAAACTTAATAATGTTACACTTTCTATAAGAAATAAGATATATTATAATGTAACTGTATTGATATTTCTGTACTGCTATTTCAGTCAATAATTATAATAATTTTGAACACATTTGATTTACTGGTATTGCCAGTGCTTACAATGAGTTTCTTAATAATAATTTAGTGATTTTAATTAACACTATTATTATTATTATTTTCAACTATTATTATTATTATTATTATTATTAGTAGTAGTAGTAGTAGTAGTAGTAGTAGTAGTAGAAGCAGTAGTAACAGTAGTATTACAAAACCCTTTTGCTCTTAAACAGCATAGAACGATAAAATTGTTCCATTTACCTGTACTTCAAAGTTTTGATATTAATGATGTTGTGCATCAAAAACGGAACTTTTTTTCCACTTTCATTCAGCCTTTGTATCCTCACCGCACTTGATCCAAACGGCTTTCTTTTATTTTTATTTAGTAATATCTATCAGTAGTTGGTATAATTTACCGACCTTCAATTATAGTCTTCCTCCTTTTTCCACGAGATTGACTACGGGTGAAATCCGTTGTAAACAAAACAGTAATTTTTTTAACAATGCATGTTTTAAAATGAGTAAAGAAATATTTTATATGTAAAATGTTATTTTATTTATTGGCTTACGGATAAAACAATTGTCAGAAATTGAAATATCACTTGTACAGAAACATATTTTTTGTTAGTAAAAGGAATATTGAATAAGACGTAAGCATGCCAATTTTTACAGTTGTTTTTTGGTTTATGGCATGTTTTGTACCAATATTGACGTTTGTATACTAATCCCTAAAACGATTCCTGCATCCAATGTAAATATTTTTGTTTTATTTTAAAAAATTATTTGTACTACTTTGAACATTTCAGCAGTAGACATTTTAGCAAAGCCAAACGTGGGTCGGCGGTTGAACCCCGATGCCCACTCAGGTCCAGGTCAAGCACTGTACCACTGGGCCACCTCGGTCTAATAAAAACTTGTTTGACTGAAGTTACCATTTAAGAAAGTCCGCATTTAATGCCGATGATGCAGCATGAGTCTGGCGCTCTGGTCCAGAATATGTTGATCAACTGTTTTTTTTTTGTTACAGCGTTTATTTTCTTGTTCATTTTTAACAAAAATTCCAATTTTTCCAACTTCGAAATTATGTACAGTTTACCCACATTTCTGTTTTGTAGGGGAAATTATTCTACACCATAGTTACCTTATATTTACTCAATTTGGTATATAATATCAATGTTAGCATTAATAGGTAATATTGTACAAATCAATACATTGTATATCATTTATTTTCCCAACTTTGAAAATTAATTGAGATTATTTTTAAAAACAATTAATTTTATTGAAAGTAATGATGACTGGAATAGATTAAAATTTAATTGCAATTTAATTTAAATAATTTTTTTGTTTACAAAGAAATTCGGACATTGTATATTTTAATTTGTTAAAAATAGGTATACGTGTTAATAATAATTTATTTATTAATTGAGTTTTGTTGCTTCAATGGGAAATGGGAAATATCGTTTAGTCAAAAAAGAGGCATAGCAATTTTACTTTATGTAACGATAACTTCAAGCTAAACAGTACGGTGCTCGATTTGTACCTGGGTGGGCATAGAGCTTCAAATCCCACCACCGCCATTAAAACGTAGAGTCACATTTGGCTTCGTTAAAATGTCCACTGCTGAAAGATGTTTTATCGCACAACATTCAAAGTAACAAACGTAAAATAAAAAGATATTAGCGAGTCAAAAATCGACAAATATTTAATACATTACAGACGATGTATCGTTTTTCTAACCAGTCTGGTTGATAAAACAAAAAAGCAACAACAGGAGAACACCATTTCATTAGACGAAAGTGACATAATTTCGACGACGGAGTTTGACAAAATTGGGAATAGAATTTCAACCTTCAATATGCATGATTTTCAAGGTCAACAGTCTTGTTTGTTAGCCCATACTCTTTAAGACAAATAAATCAATAAATGAATAATACACACACATTTATATATATATTTGTCACAAAGTTGCAACTTAAATAATTAGCTACATTTGACAAACTTGAAAACATTGTTACTTTTGATACATGCATTTATCAATTCGTTAATTTTGTAATGGTTTTTATTGTTCATACACTTGTAACCAATATATTTAATAATATATTCCAATGTTTGACTATAATCAGTCCAAATGTTAGACTAATTCATTTAAACGACTTTTTTAAATAAAAATAAAAAAACATTATGGTTGTGTGACTTAATGAATTTTATTAGAATGCGAAAAAACAAAAGGGTGTCTTAAATGTTCATATTGCTTTGAATCGAAAGGAAAAAGTTGTTTTCGTCTTGCTTTAGGTTAAATTAATGATGTAGACAAAATAATAAAATATAATGGGAATAACAATCTATCTATAATTATAACTTATGTACTAAATTTGTGAATTACAAGCTTCAACAACAAAAAACTTCTATATATATAATTAAATATTTTTATTAAAGTATAATTTCTTGTTTTACGATTTAGTTATACAATTTATTGTTATTGTTATTATTATTAAGTAATAATTCATGTATTATTTGCTAATGTTCTAAATTCTAGAATCAAAAAGTAGCCAGCCAATTACTGTCGTGTTCTCAAGGTCATTACAAATACACCCAGTCGTTGATTGGTCAATTGCAACGAGTAAAATGGACGTTCTTTAACCAGCTAAGTCCATCGCTTGTCGATCAATTAGATCGAGACAAACAGATCAATTTTGATCCGTTTGTTGCAGCCAATCAGACAGAAAAGAGTTTTAAGTGGGCCAACATATTCAACTTGCCTTCTATCGAAATTCAAACGTGGCACGTCCTGGAACAAATAGGCTGGTTGCCCTATTTGGACAAAGTAGATTACTTTTTACGCAAAGTATGTCGCCATTTTGTTTTTTTCTAATTAAAATCAAATGATGATTTTATTAATGGGCTATTAAGGGATTTTATCATTATCATTATTATTATTATTATTATTATTATTATTATTATTATTATTATTATTATTATTTATTTTACAACAATTAATTATTTAGAAATTTCGAGTTAGAATTGTCAGATTCACTTGAATAATAGAACCACTTGGTTTAAAGTCAACCAGAAGCACTGTACAGCTGTTTCATCCTTATTTGGAATCATCAACAGTGCATACCTTTCAAGTTTTATACACACATAAACGTAAACTCACGTCCTGTCTGGTGTCAGGCCAGCGCCTTAAACCACTGAGCTACGGGTGGTTGATCTTGACCCTGTAAACCTATTATTTATAGTAAATCTGATCTCAATTCTAATTGCCCAGTGTCCTCAAAATGCTGCTACGTTACTACCGGTTTAGCAAGTGAGAGAACCCTTTCACTAGGACTTTACCATATAGGTCCTAGCATACTGCTTGGTTTAGTAGCCTTATATGGCACGGTTCAGTAAAGTATTATTACATTTTTGCATATTAATCCAACAATTTTAGATGGTAATTTTGTTTGCACATTGAAGTGTTTTAAACTGTGTTATTTCTAAGCTCGAACAACGTGAATAAAATGAGTTTTTGTCTTTATTTATAGCTTTCTTCTCTCTTATTTTTTGTATGCTTTCTCTACTCAATAATGTCGGTAATGTTACATTTTGTCGGCCTTCGTTTTTTGCTTCTACACAACTACTTCTATTGTTTGAAATCTCCTTGTCACGTAAATTCTTCTTTCTAGAATGTGGCCATACCGATTCAATCTATTTTTGGGCTTTCTCATAATAATATCACCATTTATTTACTTTAATCTGGGCATTTTCAAAGATTATCAAAACCTTGTCATTTTTTATTGGTTTTCATCATTCGATTGTTTTAGATAAAGCATTTTTTAGCAAGTGGATATCGAACTAAGCAATAGAAGTTTTTGCATTGAGTGCCAGTAGTGGAACTCCAGCGTTTAAGTCATTTCTGCTTCCCGACTACTTACTAACGAAGATTCTTATAAATGGGGTCAATAATATGCAAAGATACATACTAAAAACACTTTAGAATGCAGTTACAGTTATATTTGAGAAACTTAAACAAAATACCATAGTTCCATTATTGGTGCATTATAATTTTATATGTGAATGTTTTCCTAATCAAATGTGTAAATGGCAAAATTAGTTTATTGTGGCACATTGGACAATCAATGGCTTGATAAGCGTCACAAATGTAGAACAATAACAACATTTCTTGACTAGTAGACAGCATCTTTGTAACGGCGCCACTGTTCGCACGGATTGACTACAAAACTACAACGTAGCTTGGGATACCTTTTGAATACCCTGGGTGTGTGCTTGCACCCACCTACTAAAGCATAAACCCAGTTATACCGCTGTACACTTGGTCGCTGCTGTTATTAGTCTACATGCCTATGGACACTTAGTCCAGAATGCATCTTTCAAGTTCTCAAAATTATTAGCATTACATTGTTAAATTGAAAGACAAAAATAACTAGCCCTGTGAACAAATTATGTTCAATTAGAAAAGGTCGTTTTTACGATAAAATAACAAATACAACAATAATACATGTTGGCAGTAAAAACCACTTCTTAATCAATTCCTTTTTGTCATAGCATTCCGTACAATAAAAAATAAAAATAACAATAACAATAGACTACATACTACTGGAAGAAAATTATTTTGAACAATTCATATTTCTAATTATTATTATTAATAATAATAATAATATTAATGTAAATAACGTTTTGTAAAATTAAAAACCTGTTACATAAGTAAATGTTCAACCTAGTTGTATCTATTGTACATTTTTCAACGTATGATTTTGGTGCATTCAAACGTGTACCAATAAAATTTACTCTCCTTAGCTGCTTCAAATGTGTAAAGTATCACTTATGAGCGACTCAAAACAGCACGCCACAGTTTGTATTAGCGGTGGAACACAAACCGTAATTCGTCCAATTTTGAGTTTATCGCTTTGGTGCATTTCTGTTTCAGTTTGGTTGATGACGTGGTCACTTCTTCATTATTTCCCATATTTATACGACATGTAAAACAATTGATTTCGATGGCTTGACAAGCGTAGACAAACGTGGAAGAATAACAAAGTTTCTTGGCTGGTAAACGGCATCCTTGTGACGTCGCCACTGTTCGCAAAGATTGACGAGGCCGCCTGATTTTTTGTCAG
>JAKXYG010000326.1:0-23159 GCA_025895645.1 Cardicola forsteri
TTTTTTGCAAAATTACATAAAATATTTTAATTTAATAAAACAAATTATGCATGTAAATTGGTACCTCAAATTTAATGATTATTGTTATATATGTTAGTTTCTTAGCCCAAAATTATTAAAATTAACTTGATTACTTTATTTGTTAAAAAGTATTTAGTTGCATACATTATTTGTACAAACTGTGATAGTTGGACACAATTAAATATGTATTAACATTTTTTTAAATATATATGTATTTCTATATATGTATGTATTGACGTTAACATTTTTGAATACATTGCTATTATGTTGTTATTTTATTGTTTAGGTATAACTTACTTCCTGAAATAATTTATGTATATATATATATATATATATATATATATATATATATATGGATATATTGACGGTAACATCTGTAATTATGATACTATTATGTTGTTATTTTATTGTTTACTATAACTTACGTTCTGCAAATATATATATATATATATATATATATAAATTATACCGATGTGTATACGTATTGAATGTGCATTTTTGGTGCATATTTAAATAGTTGTTAAGTAGTCTTTTTATACTTCACTTTTATTTTCTAATTTTTAAGTGTTTTTATTATTATTAAAATTAATTTTGATTACAAATATGCATATTGCATAAGATGTCAATTACAGTAATTAACAACAGCATAATCCAACAGTTTAAGAACAACATGTGAATGCAAAATGTTTTGAAAATATATTTCTGCAATATGTTATTAATTGAAAAATAATTTTGCATTATATTTTGTATTATATGCATAATTATTATTTGTATAAGTAAACTAGTTAAATGTAGACAAAAGTTTTAATTATGGTTATTTTATGAAACATTGTTGTTTTTATGTTTAATATTTTACATATTGATAATTATATATAATTTAAAAGATAAATTTGTTCAAGGCAATTAATTGCAAAAATTAAAAGTTTTATTTTACTTTTAATTTAGTTTTTTTCATGATAATTGCACATATAATTATAATAGTTTAATTTTTTTTAATAACTCACCTTTTACGGTAATTTTATATCATTTTAAATTAATTAATTAATACGATATTAAAATCTATTTATTATGCACAATTATTACACCTTTTCTATATTTATAAACTTAATTAATTTAGAAAAACACACTAATTTATGATAATTAATTAACGTGGTAATTACGTACAAAATACACAATTTCATATAATATTTTAATTATTATAAAATATTTTCTTCTAAAATAATTCTATATTATTTTAAGTAAAATACGTAAACCACTATTGATACGTATTTAATATGCAGAATAAATATTTAGTTTATAAAATAGTTTAATTGTGTTTTTTTTTCTTATGTTTTTACAATATTATAACAATATTTTACATTCAGTTTATTTTATTTCAATAAGTAAACATATGTTTGTTTTATAGTTTACTAATTTGAATAAATTTGAATAAACATTGTTATACATTTTATATTTAATTATCTGTAAATTCATTAAAAAACATTAAATAAGTTCTTTTTACAGCGGAACAAAAAAACGTTGTGCAGAATGTGCAATAAATATTTGTTTATTATTTATTAAAACGGATTATATTATAGCACTAACAAATAAAAAACTGCACAAAAACGGTTTAAAAATCTTAATTAAATAAACACACTTACAGTAACCAAATTTTAGTCAATGGTTTTTTAACCGTACTATTAGACCCCAATGACAAATTCAAAACTCGTGGTAGAGGTTTACCAAAAACCTACATTAAAAATAATATTTTTTAAATTGTATAAAATGTTTAAAAATTAACTTTAAGCCGAAATTTTTGTTACACTATAAATTTGTAATCATAATTTATATTATTTTACACATATTATACATAAATGTTTTTTATAAATTAAAAAATATTTTATTGAAATTTGTGATAAAAATCTAATTACATTAGTTATCTTTCCTGTACTGAACTTAATTAATATTGTGATGTTTTTTACTAAAATTGACTCACAGTTAGACTTTTCACTGATGGCTCACAGTACTATTTTTAGTTTTTAAAACCAACCACCATAATATGTATTTTTGTAACAGAATCTATATATACTAACATTAATTTGCTTAACAAAGTACTTGTGCAAACCTACTTGCACATAATGAATACACTAAATTTGATCAAGCCTACCGACCATTTTGATAACATTTTCAGTTAAACATGCAAAAAATTTTTTTTTTTAAACGAAAACATTTAATACAAAAATATTTCATCCCAAAAATGCTTTAACTTTTAGATCTATTGCATCTACTTTAGTTCTACTCAAAACTATTAAAAAACAAATGCTTAAAGAGTTAAGATCTATAACTTGCAACAATTTATGCAATTTACTTACAAAACAAGTAATCAACGCTGAATACGTTTACTTTAAAAAATAATAGCAATGGTATATTGCAAAAAACTGTACTATTTTTTTTTCGTTTTTCACTTTATAGCAAACCTTTAAAAATAGTGTTTACTTTAAATTTATTTAAACATAGTGATTATGTGGTATAATGCAGTAGCATTACAATTTTAACTAGTTTAAAAATAGTACTAATCAGGTTCAACAATGGTCTAAGGACTTTATTTTTTATTTGAATCCATAACAATGTAAAATAATAAATTTTACAACGATAAATCTTTACACGTAACTTATATTCTTAGTCTACCTTAAAAGTACCAGCAAAACCTCTAGTAATATTTTTTAGTATTTTGGAGTTAACCTTGGACTAAATAATTAGGTGTAGTATTTATTTAAAAAATGCGTGTTTGCTACTATATAAAAAGGTTTAAATGTTTTTAAGTTAGCAACAAATAATTAACTTATATTTTCAGTTAACTTTTTCTGCAATAATCCTGTACTGCTAGCCAGGTTTCTTTTAATTTAAAAAAAAAATTTTTGTTACTTTAAGACAATGTTTTACTATAAAGGCTAAATTAGTAGGCATTACATATGCAAAAACGTACCAGCAAAGTAATTAAAAACATCTTAAGAATTGTTGTTTACAGATTAAACAAATAACCAAAGATATAATTATCCCCTACATGCTGACTTTAACAAGTCAATTGTATTCGGCAATACAAAGAAAATATTTATTTATATGTAAACCAAGATAAACGTTTACTATAATTTGTGGATTTTTATTTGGCAAAACGTTTAATCAACTCTAGACTCATAAATAATAAACTTTTGTGTATTTCAAATATTAATTAATGTGTTTTAATGTTTTAGTTTTTTTATTTTATTCTATAATTTATATCCTATAATAGTAAATATATTTCTACTAAAATATTTAAGCTGCCTGTAGTTGTAAAATTGTAAATTGTAAATTATTAAAATAACTAATGATATAATTTGTATAGATTATTATATACATTTATTACTGTTCAAACAATAATTAGTATAAATGCATATTAGTAACGTTAAAAATTTTTTAGAAGATTTCAGTGCAATTTTTTAAAATATATATGTATTGCAATATTTAGTCATTTACACTATTGATATAAAACATTAAACTTTTTTATATTAAAGGAAGTTTTTTACAAAACATACGTATAAAGTAAATAAAAAAGCGTAAATGTAACAAAATCTATATACTTATACTTGCACAAGCTAATTTAAAATTACCTTTGGTACAATGTGTAAAATTATTTTTGTAAGTATAGTTTTTTTAAATGTAAAAAATATAAGTTACAGTATTTCATACTTAATAACGCATACAATAAAATTAAGTTTACTTTAGCGTAAAGGTGTTTTGTTATAAACTGGACAAAATAATATTATAGAATGCTGCTGTTTAATCGTTTAATATTTTTTGTATTAGCATTTAGAATTATTTAAAAAACTGACTATTACATATATATATATATATATATATATATATATATATATATTGTACTAAAATTTTAGCATATCCTTGTTAAGTCCTAGAAGCATTTGTATACTAGGTCTTATTTTCTGGTACCTCAAATCGTTTTACAAATATTGACCTAAAACGAAGTACAACAAACCTTTACCCAACATGTAATTTCACTTATAAGGTACATTAAAAAAAATTATTTGTGTAAAATTAGTTGTATAATTAAAATGTAAACAAAACTAAATTAAACTATATCATAATTTATAACGCATACAGTAAAATTAATTTTACTTTGGCGTTTAGGTGTTTTGTTATAAACTGGACAAAAATGGTTGCATCATAAAACATGACTGTTTTATTGACTAATATTATTTAAGTAAAAAAATTAAAATATTTTAAAATACTGCCTATTAATTTTAAATAAATTGTTTTCGTAAATAATTTCTCACATTGCAGTTTTACAATTATATACATAAATTTATAAATAATAACTTACTACCTGCGTTAATTTTTAAAAAGTAAATTTAACCCATTTTTAAATGTATTTAATGTGCATAAGTAACGCATATTTTGTAAGAAAACTTTTTTCTGCTCTTAGTTTTCATGTTTATTTGTGTTTTTTAAAAAATATTTGCTGTTTATACATTATACATTTTTATGTATAAAATAGGTTTTATCGGTAATCACGTTTAATTTAAATATAAATAAAGTACTAAACGCTTGTTATATTTAAATTGTTTTTAAAATTAATTTTACAGAAATAACGTTTATTATTAAAAAAAAATTTTTAGATTTAATATCTACTTTGGTTTTTTGTTTGTTTATTGTTTTATATTATTTAATGTAAAATTTAAAATTAATTTTAAAAACTGATTAATACGTGTAAGTGAATTGGATACATATTTCAAAGTTTTGTAAACCTATTTATGTTTATATGTTTTATTGTTACAATTATGTAAAACAATTCAATAAATAAAAATAACTTACAGGCTACATTAATTAAAATTAATGTTAAAACCATAAAAAAGTTGTCAAAACAGTGTAGTGTTACAACCTGCGTTAACTGAAATAAAGTTGAAAGCAATTAGAATTATACTATTAGTAGTAATTATGTACTAAATTTTAATACCAATTATAGTTAGTCAACGTTTATCTGGTGAACATATTTGTTATGACTGATAAGAAAACACATACTGTTGTATTTTAAAACATATTTATGTGACTAATAGAATGCTTTACTCTATTTTTTGTACGGTATGTCAACTAAGTCAAAACTCCATAATTTTATATTCTAATACTTATATTACTGAAAAATTATTATTATTATTATTATTATGGTTATTGGCTTAAATAATTCAACAAAATTAGCTTTCAGCACACAAAGATTATGTACAATTATAAAAATACAATGCAAGTAGCAATATGTAACATCAATCTAAAAAATTATTTAATAAATAAAATAAGATTCAATTACATAGAGTGAAAAATATCTCAAAAAAAAAAAAATGATCACAAACCAGAATGGGCAGATTACAAAGATCAATAATTGTTCAGATAAAAAAAATTAATGATTTAGTCTTAATTAAAGGTTGTTTTGAATTTTGTTGGGATTGTATATTAACCTTGGTAAATACGGCAGACATGAATTTAAATAAACATTTGTTCTGCATTTGACGTAGATATGTGATTTTTTGTCTTTTCCGATTCAATTAATTTGCTAAAATTATGATAAAGTGGATAATTGGTGTTGTTGGCAATACGACTGAAAAATGGAAAACATTTTATAGAGTTCCGATAAATTATTTCATTAACAATGTCATTGTAACGAATGCTTGACAATTCATTAATAGTAATACATTTTTTTAATTTTATAAAATCTTTTTTGTCCTAGAAATATTACGGTAAAGCAATGTAAAATTATTCTATAAAATGTAGCTTTAGAATACGTATTAATAACATATAAACAAGCACAAAGTTTTTTAAACCGTCTTAAGTAGTAACACAAACCTCAAGTTTTTGTGAACAAATGGTTGATGTGATTAGACCAGTTTGTTATTTACTAACACACTAAGACATTAAAAATTATTACAAATACTAATTTTTACATTTTAATAAAAACATTTGGACTAAGTTGAGTTAATTGTGTTAACGGTTATAAGCTACAATTGATTATTTTACATTCTGTAGAATTTATTTTTGTTGACCAATTTAATTCACCAATTGACTCTAGGAAGTGCACATTATCTTTGGAGATAAAGCTATGTAATCTGCGCATCTAAAAATTATGTTAGGCTCTTTTAATTAGAAAACGTTTACGTGTAATAAAAAAAAGGAAAGGAAATAAGACCGCACCTTGTGGAACACTTTTGTTATTTTGAATTACAATAGATTGTTTACATCCAATTTTGGTGCATTGTGTTTTGTTTTTAAAATAATTGGTTAAAAATTTAATTATATGTTTGGAAACATTGAGTTCAATAAGACGCTTACGCAGTTTGCTTCTGTATATGCTATCAAACGTGGTTTTATAATCAAATAATAAGCAGCCTACAAAACGTTTTTTTATTGTTAAGCAATTTTGCGACACAGTTTGCTAAGCTAGCTGCACAATCTAGTAAAGAACAATTTTTTTGTACGCAAATTGACGTGGATTATTATATGCTTTGAATGTAATATTAATTCATTTACAATTAATTTTTCAGTCAACTTCAACGGTACTGAATTTATGAATTACACGTTTGTTTTTTGGAACTGGAAGAACTCCAAAAGTTCTCCACGATTCCGCGATTTTGTCTGTTTATGGAACTGGTTAACATTTTTATTAGTGGAGAGTATATTAAAGATTAACATAGTTTCAGCCCGTCTGGACTTAACAAAGTTGTAGATTTTAAGTTTTTTATCATCTTTTTAAGATTATTTATAGATATTGAAACCTCAGATTGGCCATTAATGATTAAGTTATCTAGCTGAACTAGTTCTACAACATTGTTGTACACAAAATGTGAGTTAAGCAAGTTCACATTAAGTGAGATAGTAACAGCTTTTGTTTTTACAATTTTTTTCAAAATATCATTTCATACGTTTTTGGAGATGTTGTAAGGAGAAAAGTAGAAGTTGTTGACACACTTCTAATTAAAATTAATATCATTTTTTTATTTAAGGCTTAAATATTTACTAAAGAGCGGTTGTTAACTTTGCATGCTACCTTCTTTTGTCTTTTTAGCTTCTTCAATGTGATGTCGGTTGGTGTTACAAATATTTTCATTTTGGGGGAAAACCTTTTAAAATGACTTTTAACTAACGTAACAAAACTGTTTTTTACGGTGTTCATGTCACCACATTTTTTGGTAATAATACAATGCTGCTCAAGAGATTAGCGTTTTATAAATTGCATGTAATTCTTCTTAAAATAAATTATAAAAATTGCTCAAATAGTTGAGTAATTTGACAAAACCAATGGAGTAAGTGATTTGGTTTTGTAGAATTGGGGAGCATTAGTAAAGGCGAAATCCAACCTAGAGTTGCCATTAGTATTACGTTAAATAAGTTGGTGAAACCCGTTGACGTAAAATAATCTGTATTATTATTGTTAAAATAACAGGTAGGCAAAATCTGGTTACAAACAGTTATTAAATAATTAAAATTTTTTTTTTTAAATTTACACTTAGAGCGACTTGCTGATGATGAATATACGTATTAATAACATTCACACTTTTATATTAAGATAAAAATGAATACTTACTATTTACAACCAAGCTTTTAATACCAGATTACAAAAATTAAATTGATACACTTGAGTTAAAGTAAAATTATTTTTTTATGCAAGTGAACAGATCATCATTACATGTTTTAACTATGCTGCTTTGGTCGAGGCAATGCATAGTGAATAGATCAATCAATATATATATATTTAAAAACCAAATCCCTATGATACTAAGATTAAGAAAACTAAATATTAACAATTATATTACTAAATTGTTCATTACATCATTCTTTTATCCCTTGATATTATATTGCTCACCAATAATTTTTCCTGGTTTATTAAAACAGGATTACGTTGTTTTAAAAAGAAGCATATCATTGGTATTAAATTCTACAGGAATCAAATATACTATCTTATTGAATAATATTGTTGATAAACATTTTAAATCCTATATACAATTAGCATTTATTTAAACTAATTTGGACATCTCACAGTATAATGTAACAAGTGTGCCTTATAATGACTCATTATATGTATAGCAATTTTGAATATATTTTTTTAAGATCGCATGCATACTACATCCATTTTAACAATTAACGCAAAAAATTACAAAAGTAATAAATCTAAATTAATTTGTTATGTCCAATTGTTTTTTTGTAAAAACAAATATCGGGAATTAAAAATAATGTCTAGTGCTTAATAGATCCTTTATATATACTTAGAAATATTTATTTAAGAAGGCTGAGTCGGCCAAAATAGCATATTTTAAAAGCTACTTTTGTATTAACATGGATAATAGGTTAAAATTACACAATTTTTATAATAATTAAATTATTATTACTTTGTATGCTTAATTTCATTAAAAATGAACAATAACTAGTTCTTAAAATTGATGTTAAACACACATTCAAATCTGCTCTGATTGTGATGTCATAATAATTATCAAAATAAACATTTAATTATTCTAATCTACATAAATAAAAATAATTTAAAAAATTATTTCTTAATTTTAAATAAAAAATTAAAAATAAATCTAATAATTTATTATTTATGTTTAACCTTAGGATTCCGCTCAGCGGCTAATTCTGCTTTCTGATTGCATTGTTTTTGAAATGGAGAATAGTGATAAAAAATGTTTTCATCTCACCGAAAGTGAATACCGTGTTGTTAAAGAATTAAAAAATAAAGGATTTTTACCGAAAAAAATAGCAAATTTATATAGAGTTAACCTTTCAACAATTTATCGGATTATCAACGGTCAAAAACCTCGAAATTATGATAATATTGAAAGAAAACGTGTAACAACAAGTACGAATGACCAAAAAATTATTATAAAATTATAAAATAATTGTAATAAACCTATTTTAGAAACTAAAAGAAATAGTTTAAACAATTTTACATATTCCACTGTAAGAAACAAAGCAATTGAATCCGGTTTAGCTCTACAATCACCGAAGATCAAGCCATTTATTATCAAAAAACAAAAGGATGACAGATTAGCCTTTTGTAATGTATGGAGTGAACGACATTTATGTTATTGACGTTCTGTATACTTTGGTAATAAAACGATGATTCGGGATGAACCATTTGGCTTTAAAAACAAAGTGTTGTGTGGGACGAGTTTTCAAAAATATTCACTCCCGGTTGTTAGAAAGAAAGCCCACCCTCGACAAGTAATGTGTTGGTTTGGTATTAAGTATAATCAACCTATCAAATAGAGAATTATATCTGATAATTAAAATAGTTAAAAATTTATTTCAGTTATGAAGGATGTTTTTCATTATGAAATGCAGCATACTTACATGGGGGGGTTACTACTGTTTTTCAGAACAATGCTCCATGTCATACGTCCAAAAAAGTAACGTCATATTTATCTAAGTTCACTATATTTGTCTTATATTTACATTTAGACAGTATGGGGGCTAACATCAAAAAACTATCTTTCGCTTAATTGCCACCTAACAGCCCGGATATCAATGTTATTGAAAAATGTTTTAGTATGCTAAATCGCAATATCAATAAGCTTACCGAAATTAAGGATTTATGTGAACGCATTCGGTTTGTTGTTCAATATGAGATAAAACAAGAATATATCAACACTCTCATTGACAGCATTCCAAAACGCCTGGATCAGGTTGTTCAAAAAAAGGCGATCACATAGATTATTGAATTTTTTGAACTTTGTAATGTGCTTAATCATTTAGTAATTAAACAAATTGCGTGTAATCTGTATTTTTATTAATAGTTGACGTTATAAATCATGTTAATCATTTTACTCCATTTCCGATTTTGCACCCGTTGATATTTTATATATATATTTTTACTTACAATATATATGTATATATAATTATAGTTTGTATTGTATATTTTATAATTGAAGTGATGTTTCTCTTGTATGCTATGTAGTTGTTAGAGAGGTTTTAGTTTAATAATTACTTTTTTGCAGCAATTATTGTGAGGGTTGTATATAGACTATATTTATATTCATGAAGATATGACATACTATTTCATTTTGATCCCATTATTTGTACTACTAATTTTTTATATTGATGGTAAAAATGTATTTTACGCTGAATGTATCTCTAGTGAGATATTAAAGCTTAATAATAATAATAATAATAATAATAATAATAATAATAATAATAATATTAAATCATTGTCAATGTATTTATTAATCCACGATTCTTGAATAAGTAGAAAACTATTGTTTTAATGTAACATATATATGCATTAATTTTATCTTATATAAAGTATGTAAAATTATTTGTACAAATAAATAAATAAAATAAAAACAGTGTTAATCAATTAAATATTATATTTTAATTATTTTAAAATAATTTACCGTCTACGATAATTTAACATAATTTTTATTATATTCCTAACATTCTATAAACCAATTGTGTGTGAATACATGAAAATGTGAATGTTAATTATAATAAAGTTAATATTATATACTTTAAATATAGAAAATAATTTTAATGTTGTTTTATTTTGTTAAATTATTTATTTTAAATATTAAACAATTTAATGTATTTCAAAAAAGAGAATAATATATACATATAATTTAATAGCACAAGTGTAATTATTATAGTTACAAATATTTCTGTTGTAAAAATAATATATCACATTTCAAAACATTATTTAAATTACCAAAAGATTTACTTTTTTTAATAATTCTAATAATTGTATGTTTGAAGCAATATTTACACTACAATCTGTACAATGAGTAATATCAGTAATTTAAATTAAAATGTTGTAAGCACACAATAGTAATTTAACATTCTATGTAGTTCATATGGAAATTTGTTTATCTTGATTTTAAAGTATATATTATTTGTGCAATAAACTAATCAATGTATAATTATATTATTTAAATAGCTATGTTGCTGTTCTATTGTATAGTATTATTTATATTCAAAATTTTAATTGTTTTAAAATACTGACAAATAATTAAGAATAAGTAGTAAAAATTAAAAAAATTATTTTACACCTATTTGGTCCTCACATTATAATTTGGCAATCATATATAATTTTTTAATTAATTAAAAAGTAATTATTAATAGCTTTAATTTTAAATTCTACAAATTAATTAATATTAGATAACATATTAAATTTGTATAACTTAAAATATTTATTTTTATATGTGTATACATATTTTATTTTATAAATTCTTTTTAACCTATTAATGCGCTTGCTATTTAATTTTTTTAATGTTAATTTTACTTGTTCTATAAGAGCATTGATAGATAATAATAGTTCTTATATATTTACACTATTAAATAAATGCTTAAATAAAAGGTAAATATGTTTTATATAAAAACAGTGTTACAAAAGTAAATGAATTATTCTAAATTATTTTTACAAGAGTTTGTTTATCCACTAAACATATAATGATTTAGTAAAAATAACTAACCAACTGCGTTTAAATTAAAGCAATTCAAAAACGTTTGTGTAGTGGATACTTAGCACACATTTTGTAAATGTAGGTAATTGCGTTTTTATTTCTAATTTCTGTTTGTAATTTCTAAAAAATATGTTTATATTACACACATAATAATTTGTAAATGTCAATTGTTATATAATGTATTAATTGTTTTTTAAATTAAGTTTAGTTAAATGTTGTTTATAATAATTTATATAAAATAATGCTGAATACACATTGTAATTACTTTGCTATTTACTTGTTTAACGTATTTTACTTTTCAAATTAAAATTAATATTAAATACCCACAAATGTATTTGAGTAAATTATAAATGTTTAAATATTTTGATACACTTTATTTTGTAAAAACAGTGTGTTTTTATAATCATAAAAAAATATTAGTTAAAAGAAAATTAACTTACATGCTGTATAAAACAGGATTAAATTTATAGTAATAAATATATATATTTAGTTATAACCAATATTTATATTTTTCATACAGTATATTAATTAAATTAAGAGTACCTTGATTGTTTTATTTTTATACAACTATCTTTTATATAAGTTTTTATATTACAGTTTGTACAATGGGCAGTATTGCTTGTGTAAATAAATAAGTTCAACGCAATTAGTACAGAGTTAAAATAACAATGCTGCATAATGCATTAATGGTCTACCATTTTTTGTAAAAATATATTTTAGTATTAAATTAAATAAATATGGTTGTATTGTAAATTATAATTATGTAACTAACTAATTGTCGTATTTTATTAATGTTAAAAATTGGAATATTTAACATAAGTAAAAAGGAATGATTAATATAAACGATTTTTTTAGTTGTAATTACTATTGTTGCACATATTTTTGTATCACTATGTTGTCAAAATTAAGAAAATAGTTTAATTAATAAAAAAAACTTACAAACTGCGTTTATAATATTTGCATTTTGAGTTATTTAATTAAAATAGTTTTTAACGTTTAGATCGTTCAATTAACTTAAGAGCCCCATAATTGTTTATTATTGTACTTGTAATTCAAATAATACATTGCTACAATAAACAAGTTAAAAATAAACAAAATTAAATTAAAACCTCTTTACAATGTATAAAGTTATTTCATTTTATGTTTGGAGTAAATATAAAATATAGTAAAAATATACATTATTAAAAGTTGCTATTTTATTGTTCTATTTTCTAATATAATTTAGTTGTGTTTTTTATTCTTAAGTTCTATTGATGCTTAAAAAATATACTTAATATACAGTATAAAATATGGTTTATACCTAAACACCTTTAATATGAATTTAAATAAAATGTTACATGTTACATAATATATTTATTATTTTAAAAATTAATTTTAACATAATATTATTTATAACAAAAGAAACAAAATATTGTATGATTGTTTTATTGTTTTATATTATTTATTTTGATTATTAAAATTAATGTAGAATTTAACCATCGAATACTAGTAAATTGCAAATATTTTAAAAATTTAATAAACCCAATTTTGTTAAAACTTGAATTAGTAATAATTATGTAAAATAATTTAATTATAAAAATAACATACAATCTGCGTTAATTGAATTTAATAAAGAACTTGTAATTAATCGTAAAATTTATATATTGGTCACAGTTTATTAATTATAAATTAAAAACTCTACTATTAAAAAAATCAAAAAATATACTCACAAAATATTTTTTATTATACTTCATACACAGTGTAATACTATTTGTGTAAGAAAATACGATAACATATTACTAATTGTATCGTTTTTTAATATTAAATTAATAAAAATAATTTCTATAAATAAACAAATAGAACATTTTTTTATTAGAAAATACAGTAAAGTAGCTAATTTATTATTTTATAATAATAACTAAACGATATTAATGTATTTTTGAAAAAATATAATAATACTTGTGAATTAGTTGCAAAAATGTAATTATTATTTTTACAATTTTTTTTGTTGTAGAATCATTATGTTGTTACAGTCAAAAAACATAATTTAATTACCAAAAAGAATTAAAAATTAGAGTTAATAACAACCAGAACTACAACAACAAATTATCTAAATTTACGTTTTTAATTTTAATATTTTGTACACAGATTGTCAACTAAGTTAAAAGCACTGTAGTTTTTAATTCAAATACTTTGATTTATAAAATATAGTTTTTGATTATACTCCATGCAATGTGTAGAACTAGTTGTTGTTGTTATTATTATTATTATTATTATTATTAAGTTTTAATATCTCACTAGAATTACATTCAGCGTGAAATACATTGTAACCATTAAGATTAAAAGATAACAGCAAAAATTTTAAAAAAGTAGTAGTACAAATAATGTAAACAAAATAAAATAAAATGTCACATGTTAAAGAATATGAAGACAGTAAATACAGAAAACATATAATTTTTAAACAAATTTAAAGTTACTACATACTGAATAATTTCTTATAAGGCGCAGATGTTACATTATACAGTAGGATGTCTAAATTAGTTCAAATAAATATGTAGGTAGAATGATTCTTACTTTTAGAAGTTGTTCGAAGTTTAATTTTGCTTAATTATGGATTGATACGTGTTTTTTATAAGTATGGCAAATATAAATGTTTGATTAGATTTTGTTTTTATATGCATGTAGGTTTTTTTTTTTCAAAAACTTAAAATTTGTTTAAAACTGTGACCAGTGGGTGTGTGTAAATTAAAGCAACTTGCATTTTGATGGATTTAAATTAAAATCAAATTAGTAGATCATTGTTTAATTTTATTAATAAAATTTTCAAAATCTTTTAGACCATTATTTGAAAACATTTTTGTGCACAAGAACATATCATCGGCAAAATTAAACAAGACTGACTACACCGTCTAGAATAGAATAATAATTTTTGTAAGCAAATTGAAAATAATAATTACTAATGTTTAATATAGGCTTAATGTTTTTAAGTCTTATTTTTTTAAATAATTTAAAAAATACTGATTTGCAAACAATTGGGCAATAATGTTCTAGACAGAAACGTTCGGAATAAGTACGATTCATAATATACGCCAAGTATCAGCTACTTGACAATTCATAATATATTTGCTTATTAGTATATATAATGATGGAGCATTTGCTGGTATGCAAAGTTTTAGTAAATTGTGGTTTATTCTATGAGGTCCAAGTGAAGTGCTTGTTTTACAAATGTTAATCATTTTTTGAACATTAAAGTTAATAATAGGTGTTGAATAATTTCTAGTTAATTGATTAAATTTTGATATAAATTGTTTAAAGTTAATTAATCTTGTGGTTTTTTAGCATCTATATTAGTTGATTTGTTTTTGATTTATTTTAAAATAATTGCGAATTTAAAAAAAATAGTTTTTAAATAATTATTACCAAAGATATTGAATTTCTTATTTCCAGTTTAGTTTGTATGTTTAAACTCCTTTCTCGTCTAAGACTTTTAAGTTTAAATAAGGAAATATTGTTGTTTGTAATCTCAACCTTACTTACTGGACAATTTTTATTCATATAAGTTTTAATAAGATCAGTAAACAATACAGTGGCATCATTTTGGCAAATATGAATAAAATTATTGTTATTAATGTTTAATATTGCGGATTTAAAAAATGCTGTATTTGAAGTAAGTTTTAAAAACTTTTTTTAATATTTTATTTAATAAAATGTACTAAATACTTTATTTGTATAAACACATTTTACGCAAATAAAACTAAAACATAAAATAAAACAGGTTTTAATTATCTTTGAAATATATTTTGATTGACGATTATTTTTAATAAAGTGCAATAATATAAAGTACCGCATTGCTCTGTTATAATTTTTATAAAATATATTTTAAAAGAAATAACCAATATGCTTAATAAGTTTTAAATATTTTTAAATATTTTGTGATAATATTACAATTAAGAAAATTTTTTTTAAATTAAATTTGTCTATATGCGTTAACAGTAATTACAACTGTATTAATAAATATAATGATTACAAAAACTTGCAATATTAATATTTTCTACAGATTCTCAACAGTAAATTTGCTTGTTAAAATATATTATAGTAATAATTGTATACTTAAAAATGATTGTACAATATATTTAGTAGAATATGGTAAATTGTTGTTTGTGTAACTAAGTAAATCGAATTCAACTAAATCAAAATTAACATTTTTAACTACATAAATTAAATTGCAAGTAAATATTTTTACTTACAAATTAAGTAAAATATATAATAAAATATAATTACATTATTGTTTATCATTTAATATTTTATATTTTGTAAATTTAAATTATTTCAAAAAAACAGACTGATACATGTAAATTGTTCGTACAGATTTAAAAATTTTATCTTACACCTAAATTGGTCTACACATTACAATTACATAATTGTAAATTATAGTTTAATTATTTATAGATAACTCACGAGCTACAATAATTTTACATTATTTTAATTAAATTAATTAATGCAATATTAAAACGTATTTAACTTTCACAATTGACACATACTTTGTAAATAGTTTAATTAAATATTTATTCTTAATTTTTATTTGTAATCTTAAAACATATTCTTCTATTGTACTCAATTTAATGTATATACAATGTTTAGTATATAACACATTAATCTATACAGAATTTAAACATTAAATGATAATTAACCCATTATAATTAATAGCTTTTATAATAAAATAGGTTAAATATAATTATAATGTAAATCACGAAATGAATTATTGTGTTGCAATTTTATAATCAAATCCAAGTTAATATTTTAATGCTACATAAATTAAATTACAAGTAAATATTTTATATTACAAATTAAGTAAAATATATTATAAAATATAATTACATTATTGTTTTATTATTTAATATTTTATATTTTGTAAATTTAAATTATTTCAAAAAACAGACTGATACATGTAAATTGTTCGTACAGATTTAAAAATTTTATCTTACACCTAAATTGGTCTACACATTACAATCACATAATTGTAAATTATAGTTTAATTATTTATAGATAACTCACTATCTACAATAATTTTATATTATTGTAATTAAATTAATTAAAGCAATATTAAAACGTATTTAACTTTTACAATTAACACATACTTTGTAAATAGTTTAATTAAATATTTATTCTTAATTTCTATTTGTAATCTTAAAACTTCTTCTTCTGTTGTACGCAATTTAATATATTCAATGTTTATAAGCACACATTAATGTTTATAAAATTTAAACATTTATTTGCTGACAGATATTTCTATTAAAGTATCTAAGCCAACAAATAATAAGTAATAATAATAATAAATAAGCACTTAGAATAAAATGGGTTAAATATAATTGCAATATAAAGCGTACTTAAATTATTGTGTTGTAATTTTATAATCAAATTCAAGTTAACATTTTGATGCTTCATAAATTAAATTCTGAGTAAATTTATTTAATTATAAATTAAGCAAAATACAATATCGTTTATAAACATATTGTTTTTATCGCTTAATATTTAATTTGTTTTGTAAATTTTAATTATTTAAAAAAGTTATTGCATGTTAACTGTTTGCCGAAATGTATTTTTTTTTATTTTACACCTAATTTGGTTTACACATTATAATAACAAAATTATATGTCATACTTTATTTATATATAACTCACAATCTACAATAATTTTATATTAATTTTAATTAATTAATGAAATCAATATTTAAACATAAGTAAAAAGCACAATTATTGCATACTTAGTAAAATAATTTATTTGTAAGTTTATTATTAATTTCTGTTTGCAATGTAACTGAATGGCACGAATATATTACTTAATATATAATAAAACATTTGTGTAAATATAATTCAAACGTTAAATAATAAATAATTAGACCATTGTTTTAAAAATATTTTTTTATTATGGTTCATAATTAAGTTAATTGGGTATAATTCTAATATAAAATCCACACATTATAGTGATAAAATTAGATAAAATATTCATATATATATATATATATCTTACTAGCTGCAATAATTTTATATTAATTTAAATAATTTAATAAAACCAATAGTTAAACTTTTTTGATATTTACAATTAGCATGCAGTTTGTAAAATAATGTAATTATAAATTTATTTTTAATTTTTGTTTGTGACATTTAATGAAAAATATATTTTATTCAACGTAATTGCTAGAATACAAAGTATATTATTATTACTATTACTATGGTTATCGTTAAGTTTTTGCTTACATGTAACTTGATCCTTAAATTATCTTTTATGTTTATATTTAATTTTTTAAATAATTTATTTGTTTATTTAATTAAACAATTGTTTACATTTATTTAATATATGTGCTTGCTACAGAGGTTGTAAAATACTTTTATTGTGTTTTTATTTTTTAAATTCTGGTTGTTACATTCAAAAGTTATTTTTTATAATTGTTAGTTTAATTTATAATCTAAGTTGTATATATATATATATATATATATATATATATATATATATTCTGCTAATGTAAATACAATTAAACTGTTAAATAATACGTAAAGTGTTATTAGTTTTTAAAATTATTTTTATATAAGTAAATGTTATTACATTAAAAATGTAGTATTAATATTTAAATAGTTCTATTACTGTTTCACTGTTTAATATTATTTATTTTAAACATTAACACAATTACTACAATAACTACAATTGCTACTACTGCTATTACTATTAGTACTAAATCTTTACACACTATTACTAGTACTGTCACCATGGTTATCATTACTAATACTAATTTTATAAATAGCTATACCATTACTCTAACTGCTATATTTAAAACAAATTTTACTGATAGGACTGTTATATTTAACTCCGCTTAATAAACATTAAAAATGATTGAATTTGGCCAGTCCTAAATGTAGGTAAAAACGAAAGTTTAAACACAAATATGGGTCTATAAAAATCTTTGTTGTTTATACAAAAATAATAAGAAGACGTTATTTTAGTAACCAACGTTAGAGAAATATTTACACAAATGACAGTTAAAAACTCTCAATTTTTATTTGCCAAATATCTAATGCCCAAAACCTTAACCAATGTTAGAACATAAAAAGTTCCCAAATATTTTTGTAGTAAACAATTAAATAAAGCCTCTTAAATACTAAAAAAGTGCAATTTATTTACTTAAATATTAGCAACACCTAATTAAAAGGTAAAATACATTTTAAAAGTATAGATACATCAATTTTATATTTTGTAAAGTACATTCATAAAATTGGTATTATGTTAAATGAAGATGTATTAAAGTTATAATTAAATAAAAACGTGTACAAAACCGTATTAATTTAGCCAATTTTAACACCAATTTACAAAAATAACAATTATGATCAAGTCCAGAAAGATATATTTACAATCATTACAAAATTTGTTAAATAATGTTTTGAAAAAAGATATTTAAATATTCATTGATAATTTTAATGCAAAATTAAATAAAGACAGACATAAGTACTTTTCAAATGTTAGGTTATATCGATATGCTGATAGTATAAATAATAATAGTTGTAGGTTGTTGACGCTAAATAGCTATTGTAAAACAAAATTTTGGTAACACATGTTGTGTTCACAAAAAAAATACACAAAGCAATGTGGGTTTACCTAACAGAAAAACAGAAAACAATATTTACTACATTTGTATTAGCATAAAAATGGACATTTTTGCTAAATTTACATATATATTGTCTTGCAGATATTTGTTTTAACCATAGGTTTATTAATTAAAAAACGTTTAAAATTTTAAAAAAATTAAATAACAAAAAATACTTTCATTTTTGTTTAAATAGCGGAAATTAACTATATAATTTGTTAAAAAAAAGCATTTCAGAATTTTGAAAAATATAGAAAAATATAATGATTAATGAAAGTTTGTTTTAAAGAGTAATTGCAGACTGTGCAAAAAATGTGTCGGATAAAAAATGTGGTTGCACTAAAAAATAATATATTTTGTCAGCATCTTAAAATACAAATAATTTTAAAAAAATTAAAAGAAATTAATGAAAGTCTTTTATTTGAAAAATATTTAACATTAAGCATATAACTTTAGATAAACAAGTTAAAAAATTAAAAAAGTATTTGTTAGAAAACAAATGCAAAAAACAAATACGACATTAGTAAAAAATATTTTTAAGACTATAATGTAATGTAACTGTTGGAAGTTAGAATTTATTTTTAACAGATTATAAGCAATCAATTAAATTAGTAGAGCATTTTAAAAACGTATTTAATCAGTTAATTAAAAATGTTTTAAAAATTCTAATAACATTAAAGATATGAATGTAATTCAAAATCTGGAAATATATTTTAATAACATTTCTATAACTAAAATAATTCATGCAGTTCATAAGGTAAAAAACAATAAAACAAAAAATGTTGACAAGATAATTGCAATAATGCTTAAACGTGAAGGTAACATAGTATCCCAAATTCACTTATTTATTTAATGTTATTTGGCATAATAAACAAGTTTTTAATAATTGATGACAAAGAGTAATTGTTACTCCGTCCAAAAAAAAAACTTTAGACAATTGCAATAATTTGTGTAGAATAATTTTATTAACTGTGTTTTGAAAAATAATATTATACCTTTTCAGGTAAACTGATAGATAAACATTTTCAAAAACAAAAAAAAAGTATTCAGATAGGGAAATACTTATTTGTAACATTATCGAATAAAATTAATAATTTCACCAATTACTTGTAATCAATTTTATTAATTTTATTATGACTTTGTCTATAAATGATTTATTATATAACATTAAATAGAACCATGGTAAATAACAGATTTGGTTTTTAAATGGTATTGGTCTGCTTAGTAAAATAATGAAAATATCACATGCTTTAGAGATATTAGTTCTTGTATTAGTTTATGGATTACTGTTTAAAAACAAAACTGTTGTGTACAAGCAATTGTTTGCTCAGCACAATTAGTTAACAAAATATTGGTTTTGTTTATACTTTTATATATTTGGTAAAAATTATTAGTAAAAATAATAAATCAAATTTGATGCTAAAAAAATGTCAGTTTTTAATAGATTCCAGTTAATATAATTATGTTTTTTTATTTGCCAAAAAAGGTTGTTTGTATCCATTAATATGAAAGAATAAAATGATCAATGTTTTTTATAACCGACATCTTGGAAGAATTTTAAAATTACCTGGCGCAATCATATTTCAAATAATAAAATTACAAGAAAAGCTAACTCTCGTCTATTACATAACATTTGGTTAAAATCTAATTTTACCACACAGTAGACAAATTAGAATAAACGATTAAAAATAATAACAGAAGGTTGGTATACCACAAAAAACATTGCTAATTACTATTCGGAAAAAATTAATTGAAATAAATGTTTTATAGAACAAAACAAAAAGTTTGGCAAATTGTTTAAATATATAACAAATGTTATTGTTTTACGTTTGTATTTAATTATAGGACTATGGTATTTTTATTACTGTAACTGTTGTTGTATTATTTAAAGCTTACTTTTATAATAAAACAGTTTTGTATTAATAATTATAAATGTTTATATTATTGAAACAGTTTGTCAATTAATTTGAAAACACTGTAGATTTTCATTTCAATATTTGTAACTGTAAATTAAAAATGTACATTGTACATTATACATTAGGATGTAAATACATTGCACAGAGTTAACGGTGTTATCTTGTTTTATAATATAATTTTAAACTTATATATAATATTTTAATTAATAAAAATTAACTTACTACCTGCGTAAATTTTATATAATTTAAAAGAATAATTTGAAAGCCTATTTTAATACTTAGCACACTACTTTGAAAATAATTTTTAATGTTTTATTTCTAATTTTAATTTTTAATTTTTAATAGATGTTTTACATTTTACTCAATATGATAAATAATTTGTATGTGTTATTACTTTTAATTAAAATAATACTATTTTTTTAAATAATACGTAATGCAATAAATTTTTCTAAAGTTAATTTATCAATAAAGTATTTTATTATAAACAGATAAAATGCAACTTAAATATAAAATATTATCGCATTCTTGTTTTATCGTTTTATACAACACTTGTAACTGAAAAAACTACTTCTTAAGTTAAATATATTTAGTAAATGTATAACAGTTCACCAGTTTAATTATAAAATATACAAAAATATATAATAATTCAAAAATAAGTATAATTTAGAGGTATTAATTGTAACTAACAAAAACGTTATATAAAAAAATTGATTTATAATCCAAGCTTGAGTAAAATTATTAATATAAAACATAACTTCTTTTTTTTATGCAAAAATGTATCTATTTTTTGGATTGTTACATTATAGTATGTTTAAGTTATTATAAAAAATTAATTTTAACAAAAATACAAATTCGGTCAAATTATTTATAATTTAAATATGTTTATACGTGTTAACTTTTATTATATTAAAAACAAAAAAGTATTCTTAATATTATAACTACTGAATAGCAGTTTCCAAAAATACAATTATATTTTTCTGCTTCCATTATGTTTAAATTAAACATTTACATGTAAATAAAACGTTTATATATACAATTAAAGTTAATTGTGCAAGATTATAACATGGTTTATTATTTTTATAAACAACTATGACGCTGGCACAAACATATTACATTTTATTTTTAAAATATTGTTACTTTTTACTATATAAACTACTGTCTATATTAATTAATATAATAATAATTTTCAATAAAAGTAACATAGTATTTGTTGCATAAATTTTTTTTGAATGTAAAATTCTATGTTTGAGTAAAATATTTTTTTTACAAAAGCTTATTTTAATTTGCAATATATCACTTTTTTAAGCTAATGTTTTATTATTTACAATTAAAATCCATTAGTATTTAATAATAGTTTTATTGTACTATTATAAAATATACATTTGGTACTTTATTTTTATTATTATTATTATTATTATAATTATTATTATTATTATTTATTATTTATTCATTTGGCTTAAATACTTCAGTAGAAGTAGCTTTCAGTACACAAAAAATATGTACAATTATAAAAATACAATACAATTAGCAGTGTGTAACATCAGTCCAAAAAATAATAATAATAATAATAATAATGATAATAATAATAAATAAAGGAAGGTTAAATTACATAGGCTAAAAAAAACTCAAAATTAACGTATATTCAAAAGTCATGTTCAATATGATATACGTAAAGGGGACACTATGGTTAATATTGTGCAAATATGTCAGTATACATAAAATGTAAATGATTCATAACTTATGAGTGAGCATGGTTAAAAAAATAATAATAAAATATTTTATTTTTTATTCTGTTTTTGTTTTTAAAATTAAATTACAAGTTAATAGTCATGTTAAAAAGTTAATTAATTTTTGCTGACATTGCATATAGAAACATGTTTAATGTAAACGTAACTTAAATTTTAAATGTTTTATTATTTGTTAAATATTGTTTACAATAAAATAGATAAAATTTGGTTTTAATATAAAATACAGTTGTTTTTTTAATTTCTTTATTGTATGTTGTTTATTTAACAACGAGGCGTCCAAGAGAAACAATGGAATTAAACAGAACATTCAAGTTAAACCAAACAAATATATGCACCTGTAACAAAATTAAATATCTTGGTGTAAACATAAATAGCATACTTACCTGGTGTAATC